>LZPO01007974.1:564564-581809 GCA_001675575.1 Neotoma lepida | reverse complement strand
AGCTAAAAAAGAATGAAGCAACAAATTAAAATTCTACTGCAAATTATTCTCAGCCTGGAAGTTTTTCGGTGGCCAGATTATCAATCAGGTGTGACTCTAGGGGAAAAGAAAAAAAAAGATACTTTCACACACTCATAGACTCAAGAGGCTTACCTGTGTGCATCCCTGTTTTAGGAGACTGCCAGATGCCGTACTCCACCAACACGAACAACTTGGTCAGGAGAAAAAATTATGGAACTAGGAGACTGAGAAGGTAGAGTTTCCAAAAGAATTAAGAGAAATAAGGAGCANCTCTGAGTAAGGCCACTCAGCAGGTTAACCACCAAGACAGGTGGAGAGGAGCACTGAAGGTCCCAGAAAGATCTCCAGGGTAGTGCAAAGAAATATCTGCCTCCATGGAAATCTGTACCACAAACTGGATGTCAGATAGGAGGAGACTTAGCCAGAAACACAAGAAACAGAAAAGTTGTCAAAATGTCACAATGAGTATCGTTCTAGGGGAGCTGCTCCCAAAAAAATATCATAATGCATTCAAAAGTGACCAACAGTAGGACAATTGTGATAATAAACACAAATATTGGCCAAAGCATGTGACATGCTGGATTGGAAAGATATGAGAATGGAAAGGGTTGAACAAAAGGAAAAAATTCTCATCTTCCACCCTAAGAGTTAAACAGAGAATGTCGGAAGCAAAGAAGTCAATAGAGAGCTGTGTGCACATATTGTTTATGAGCCTGGGNAAAGAGCTCTTTAAAAATGGAAAGGATGATTCTGAGAAGAGAAGGAGTGAAGGAGGGGGAGGGAGTGGCCTCGTGCTCATTTTTACTACAAGACCTCAAGTACTATTTGTCCTTCATGGATCAATAGTCAAATGAGGAGAAGGACATCTCAGGAACAATGACGGGGATGGTACCCAGTCCTCCAACCCCAAGACCTGAGCATAACATAAGACTCCTAGAATCTATACTACCACAGTGGGAGAGAGAGGAGGTCCCCAAGACCAAAGAGTAGCTCTCACCTGAAATAATAAGAGTTTGAAATAAATACCTTCCTGACCACCTAAGTGAATGTATGGTCACATCTCCTGTGACTTTTCTGGAATTGGCCACCGAGATGGCTCAGTGGATAAAGGTGCTTGCCACCAAACCTTGCAACCTGAGTTTGATCTCCAGGACTCACACGGTGGAAAAAGACAAGCAATGCTAGCGGGTTGTCCTCTGATTTACACACACACATACACACACACACACACGCACCAAATACAAATATTTAAAAAGAACTTTATGGAATGGAGAAAATGTTCTGCGCTGCCCAATGTAGTGACAGCAGAGAGGCTGCAAAGTGAAGAGATGAAGACTTTCAGGGGTTGCACGGGGGCAGCGAGGGGAGACACTACCTTCACCAACCTGCAAGAAGCCGAGGGAGTGTGTGAGTGGGCCCCAGTTGTTTGGGAGAAACAAACCAACAGAATGGCAGATGGGATATGGAAGCAAATAGAAAGAAGAACAAAGGCAAATGCTGAGGAGGCCATGAGACGGGGAGAGAGCAGAACTGATCCCTCCAGGGATGTCCTCCAGGAGGGGCACAATCTTGAACACTGGGCTCCATTCTCCACCCAGTCCTGGAAGGAACCAGAGAAGCATGCTCATTCCTTTCAGCTCCTGATGCATCCTCCAAGGGTCTCAAGACNTGCTTGAAGCTCATTCCCTCCACAGCTGCACCTCAGGAGGCCCAGCTTCCTCTCCTCTCTCCTCTCCCAGCTCCCCTGTTGCCACTCTACCTCCAGCCTAGGTTTTCACACAGGTCCGTGCCTTATAGCCAGCAATGGCATCCCTTCCTATCTCATCTCCTCCTTCATAAGCCTGTCTTGTGCTTTCAGAACAAAGACTCCATGCTCAAGACAGGGCTGGANGCATTGGTCCAGAGTGGACTGGATTCAGAGTCAGGACACCTCAGCTTCCAAGATAAGAGTGTGACTGGATAGATGAGGAAGAGTCAGNGCCCTGGAGTCCACAACAGAGAGAATTGAGTCAAAACAGAAGCCAGGACCAGGGAATGTGGAGAAGGCCACAGACACAACAGCCCTTTGAGGGGGGGGGGTCCTTAAGAAGATTCCTCGGTTGGTAGAATATGCACAACTCAGAAGAAAGAATTCTGAGCTGGAAAAGAGACACTAGCACAGCCTTAGAAAAACGCCTCCTGGTTAACTCAGCAAAGCTGGGATGTTCTGTACTGTAGGCACTGTGCCCTCAAAGCCTCTCAGCAATGGGCAACAGAGCCTCCGTATCTGAGACCCAAATGAGTTCAGCATGCTTGGGACTCCAGGGATATCCATCCCCTGCTATATCTTTCAGATCCAGCCACTCCACGGGCACAGTTGTGATCCCAAAGAATGCCCAGGGCTCTCCACAGGACCCTCTTCAAAGTCTTTTGAATTTATATGCGTCTTTTCTTCTTCCCATAACCTATTTCAACAGTGAGATCTCTCGGGTCTATATAGTCTCCCCACCTAGAATNGAAACCCGATCTGAGTGGCTACCTTGAGGGACCCCTAGAATTGAATAAATTCTGAGGAGTCGGTATGATCACTCCCTATATAAAGTGAAATGGCCAAGGTCCCTACACCCCATGGGAAGCAGAAGTAGAATATATCAATGTTTGGTAAGAGGATCTTTTTGGGAAAGATTGGCAAGGGTGGATGACTCTACTCCAGTGATGGGAAGATGAGCTGACTAGAACAGCAGCTCCTGTCTTCTAACAATCGCACCTTGTACACACTATCCAAGGGGTTATGAGCGAAAGCCTGCCTGCTTTACAGCCTNCATCCCAGGCTGCCCATGAGACCCAAACAGTACACGCCTTGGCATAAAATGTCACCTTCTCCATAGGACCTCCTAGAACCCAAGACAAAGTAAAAATCTCCTGGAATATATTCCTTCAAGGTCCTCTGTGTCTCTCTCTCCACATCTGTGAAGTTACTAACAGATTTCTATTAGTTACCAATCTCCCCATTGGATGGAACAACCGTGAGACCAGGGACCAAGTCTGTCTTGCCCACTGTTGCATGTCCAGAACCTGCAGTGGATTTGCCAAATCATAATACAAGAGTAGGGACTTTCTCTATTCAATAAAGGACAAAGGTATGACTATGTAACTAGTTGGCAGAGAACTGGCAAAGCCCTGGATTCAGTCTCCAGTACAGCATAAACCAGGTATGGTAATTCCAGCAAGATTTAAGAGGTAGAAGCAGGATGTCCAGAAGTTCAAGGTCATCACGGCTACATAGCAAGTTTGAGGCTAGCCTGGGCTACATGAGATCTGGCCTCATTTTTTTTTCAATTTACATTTCTTATTTATTTGGGTGGGGCTGTATGCATCAGGCACGTTCATGTCACAGCATGTGTGTGGAAGACAACAGTCATAAATCAATTTTCTCCTTCCACTATGTGGGTTCAGGAAGTCAGAATTGGTAGCAAGAGTCTTTATCCCCTGAGCCATCTCAAATAAAACGTTTTTTTAAAGTTGAGCAGTAGTGGTGCATGCCTTTAATACCAGCACTCAGGAGGCAGAGGCAGGTGAGTAGTCTCTGTGAGATCGAGGCCAGCCTGGTACAGAGCTAGTAGGACAGCCCAGGACAGCCAGGGCTACACAAAGAAATCTTGCCTAAAAAAAAATAAAATAAAACCTTTTTTTAAAAAGGGGGACCAAGTTCTTTTCTCAGGAAGACACCTTTGTTAGCCACTGCCCTCCAGTAGCAGGGACCTCACTGAGAAGCTGACAGGAACTCACTCTCCATGGTTCTGCAAGCAGGAACAAAAGCAAAGAAAGTCCGTATGTATGTCCTGATACCCCTGAAATGGGTCAAACTAGGGTACTGCACACACATGAGCATCCTAGGGCAAGGCAAAGGTCAGAATCCGAATTCTTCCCATTGCAGGTTAAATGAGTGTGTGCTAAAAGGCTGCAGGCAGATGTGTATTAAGGTGGAGGTTGACAGTGGCACCATTGCCTAAGCTTTACGTGCTGCCACATGTCATTACAGTATTCATTGTCTTTCCTTCTGACTTAAATCATTTCCTCAGCCACTAGCAGAGTCTGACGTACAGCTATCAGAGAGAATAACAGACACTCACTGCTCCAACCTTGAGCCCTAAAATACGATAATAATTCTTCCGACACCTCAGAGAACATTCCATCAGTTGGTCAAACATGAATGAAGGCATCCAAACATATATCCAGGACGTAGCAGAAGTTGAGTTTAGCACATTTGCTTTTTTAGAAGGGGGAGAGGAGATGGCTGATTCTTAAACCCAGAGAAGTCATNGATTTACTGCTTGACTGCAGGCTAAAACCATATTAATTTTATTTTAAATGTATGTATCCAAGCTAAAAGAGGTTGACATGAAAGGTTTAANTCTTAAATCAAATGTTCTTTCCAATAAGGTCATTAATGACAGGCTGAAATGTTGCAAGGGATGTATTACATGATGAATGTTTGTCATTTATTCAAAGGAAAATGCTATGGTGAGACTAAAGGGTCATTTCCTCCAACTACAAGAGGCAGAGCTCCAAATGATGAAGTCNAAATTGCNCTCCTCCCCTCTGCCATGTTAATTACTCTTGAACTTTGCAAGGACAAGCACCTTTCACACTGCCTAAGCAACTTGGAGAGAGCATAGTTGATCACCAAACCCTGAGAAAGGGAGAAGGGAGAAATCTAGAAGCTGTTCCTGAGCATGGTGCTATGGACACTTCTAGATTCTTCTGTGTGGGAATAACCATGGATAGCACCAAGCCAGAAGTGGATGTGGATTCAAGTTCCTCCGGTTGGGATGAGACTATTAAGTAATGACACCATTGCTAGACTCCCAAGCATCCTCACAGTGATCCACGGAATCCCTGTAGTCACTTTGAACAATCTAAAGTTGCACAGAATCAAGTTCAAGGTCATTGAGGAATGTGTTTACATGGGTGTAGATGGGTCACAGCTTGCCCCTCCACTTTCTAGACTACATATAAAATGTATAACAAGGAGCTGGAGAGGCAGCTCAGCAATCTAGAACACTCATTGCCTTTACAAAGGACCCAGGTTTGGTTCCCAGCACCCACACAGTAGCTTCACATCCANCTGTATCTCCAATGCCAGGGATCCAGGCATGCACACGGTGCATGATACTTACATGCAGCAAACACTCGTACACTTAATTTTTTAAATAAATATTTTTCTAAATGTATTAACAAAGTAAAGGCCCCTCCCTTAGTGAGCCCCCCTAGCACTGGTGGCATATGTGTTTTCATTGATCATTGTTTATTATTAACTATCATAATCAACTAGCAACCATGGTTGCAATGATCAGAATATTTCTCATATCCAGAGAGGCAGCTATATTGTTCACAAACATTTTAAGCTCACGTTGTATCAACCCTCTTCCTGGCAGTCTTACATAGTAGAGAAAGAACACAGGGATACTTCCTTATGTTACAAACCAAAAAGTTGACATTCGGGGGCATAAAAACAAGTAGTCCAAACCCACACAGCTCCAAGTGAGATGTGCCAGGATTGAGGCTGGAAGCGCCCATCTCTAGATCCACTGTTCTCTCCTCTACACATTGCCATCCTTCTCACTTAGCACCCAGCAGTAACTGCAGGTCTCTCAGACACATACAAGTATATAACCANGCCACTGTGTACTCCAAGAGATCNACAGGAAGCCTGAGGTCCCAGAAGAAAATGACTGACAGTGTTTCCCCAGGAAAAAAATCTCCTGCTTAGCTGTCAACAGAGCCTGCAGCAGATACTACAGACAATTTAAGATGCTAAAGCCATTCTCCTGACCATTTCTCAGAAGGTGTCTTTTTCAAATAGCATCACTGGGAGTCTCCATCATTAACCTGTCACTATCATACCTTAGCCTCCCTCATCTGACTTGAAGAGACCAGCCAATTTTCAAGACTTTTGTCAGGAAAGTAGAAAAGAATCTCCTGAGACAGGAAATGGGGCAAAGATCTAAGAGGGGCATAAGATTCAAATCCACNTGACCCCCAACTGGCACAAATGCCCTCCAAACCACCTGCCTCCCTTAAATCACAGGCACCAATGCTTCAGAAGACTGATCACTCAAAAGAATGGCAGATTGCCTCTGCGTGCTNGGGGAAAGGAAAGCAATTGATTTTGTTTGGAAGAATTTTATGTTAGTCNTTTTTATTATCTCAAGAAGGGCCATGAAATCCTCTAAAGCAAAATCAATTACAGCCACGCTTGGGGAGNCCAGAGCAGCCCTCTGGCTTATGAGCAACAGGCAGGTCTCCAGAGGAGATGCCCTAGTCTTGGAGTTGCTGCTGGTCCCACTCCCTGCTGGCTTAGATCCATGTCACCCTCTGCTGCTCTCCGTAAAGCTCCTTTGTCAGCATTCAGAGAGCACTGCCCTGAGACCTCAGTATGGGGCAGGGGTGGACACCAGTCAAGCTGGACCAATAGATTTACTCTCCCAGAAGTTAGGAAGTGGGGCCCAGAGCCAGTTAGCCTCTGAATGTGAGAAGAACANAAAGGACATTACCCTGCTGANTAGGGAGAAGGCACTTCTGCCATGTGTTCGGAAACAATGGAAAACCCCATCTGAGCAGAGAAGAAGTGGTCAGCACGCAGAAACAAGTAGAAACAGAAGACTGAATCCTGGTAAATCTTCAAAATCTGGTACCAGATTANCCAACTGGGCATGGCTTCTAGGAAAGAACTCAGGTAGATCCAAAGCACTTCTTTTCTCAGTCAAGCTAGTCCAAGCTGGTGTATGTTGTTTGCAACCAAATATTAGGGGCTTGGTGTGTGTTTTTTCTGTTTGTTGACAAGTGCAAGAAGAAATATTCACTGGATTTAATTGCTTTCATTAAGGAATAGTATGTTATAGGAAATATAGGTAAATCATAAAGACAGAAAACATACTGGTGGTTGCCAGGACATCAGGGAGAGAGAAATAAAGGCCAACTGCCTGAGAACTTGAGGGTTTTCTTGGAGATTATGAAAATGTTTCACGAATTGAAATGAGTGTCATTTGCAAAGCAGTGTGAATACACCAAATACTATCAAATCATGTATCCGGAGATAGTTCATTTTAGTTATGTGAATTTCACCTCAGTTTTAAAAAAAAATATCATTCCTATAAATATCAGGGAGCTCCAGTAGAGATGCAGAAATTGCCAGTTAGCTTGCTAAAGTATCTAATATATTTGTTCATCAGTGGGAACACACACATGCACACGCACACACACCAAGCACTGGGCTAAAGATAGTATGATGAACAAGAAAGACAGCTCTTGTCTTAGAAAGCTGAAAGTGAACAGTTAACATTTAAACACTACGAGGGGTATCCNGTCCCTGTCATCCTCTAACACCCACTCCTACTGTCTAACACAGACCATACTCTGTGGTTCAAAAAGGAGGCCAAGTCTACCCACTCCCTCCAAGAGGTCAATCAGGATACTGTATTGGTCAAAATGAACCAATAAGGGGTTACTGAACAAGAGGATGCAGGTTTAAGGTAGTGGTAGCCATTTGGGTGGAAATTAACTGGAGAGACACAGAGAGAGAAAACAAACTCAGAGCTTAATCTAAGAAATTACCCTCTTTTGTTTAAGCTTCTTTGAAGTCTAGTGTATATTCTATTGCTTGTGTTATGAGAGTCTTTCATTCCAAGGACCAAGTGCCAAGTACCATGGATGTCTGTAGCAGACACATCTATTAGAAGATGGCAGGTTCTACACTATAACTATAACTTTATTAATAAGTGGTATGAGATGTCAATGTTGGGTGACAATGGGACCTTTATACCCAAACTGTTGTTGCTGAACATCATGAATCATGATTTCTAAAATGTATCACAGTCATTGCTTAGAAAATACTACAACACAATACACGGTCTTAAAGCCCTTGGAGGATAGTCTATACAGGAGATACCCCTGTGGCCTCTATTTCCAAAACCCTAGAGGGAAGAGCGTATTTCTGGTACCCAATGGTGGTATTTGAACTGGTTAACCCCCAGTAGTTGGCAACTCAGATAAGCCTGGATTGCTTGTATACATTTGGCATCCTGCATCACATCTTTCATCCCTTCAGGCCTGCAGCTGGTTCCCTAGCAACTCTGTTCCCTTCCTGTCCACCCACCCAGAACTGCTGTCTCTTCTCCCCTAGGTCATGGGATCACTCCTTGATGGTTGGATTCTCTTCCCCTTACCACCCACCAGGAAGGGAGTCCTCACAACCCCCACATACATCATTTTCTCAGAGGCCACAGTATAACATATNCTACCACATAACCTTATTCCATCAGATGTCCAATGCTGCCCTGTGAGACAGGAATTATGCTCCCCATTTTATACATGAGGAAACTGAGGTCCAGAATGTCTAGGTAACTTGCCTGTTGTCACATGGCTAGCAAATTAAAGAACTGTGGTAGAACAGCCGAAATAAAAAAATTACCTTAAACCATCAGATTGCTAGCCACATGAATACTCATAAGCCAGACACTTCTGTTTGGGGGCTTTACCATATCATCCTATTCTCAGTCTCGGTAACATTCTATGTTCTCAGAGAGAGAGAGAGAGAGAGATTTCATGCATATGGAGGCCAGAAGTTGACACTGGATGTCTTCCTCAATCACTCTCCACCTTATCTGGGACCATGTCCCCCACTGAATGTAGACCTTGCCAACTCAGCTAGACTGGTTGGTCAGCAGTTCTCTGAGATCCTCCTGTCTCTACCTTCTCAGCTCTGGGATTACAAGCATGCATCTCTGTGTCCAGCTTTTTGCGTATGTGCTGGGAATCCAAACTCATGTCCTCACACTTNCGCAGCAAGCACTTTACTGACTAAGCCATCTCCCCAGTCCCATGCTTTGTGTTTTAACTGATGAGAAATCTGACTCTGTTTCACCTTTCCTGGATGCAACTTCTACAAAGAGCCCACACTCTTGAGGATGACTAATCTCTCCTGCTCAGGAGATCACATGGTTTGATGATCAACTTTAATTGTCAACTTGGCAAAACTTAGAATTGCCTGGAAAGAGAGTACCAAAGAGAAACTGTCTACATTGGGTTGACTTAAGGGCATGTCTTGGGGAAGGGTGTCTTAATTATGTTAACTGAAGTTCCCAGCCTACTGTGGGCAGCACCATTCCCTAGACAAGAAGTCCTCAACTATATGAGAAAAAAATCAAGTTGAGCACTACCAAGTAAGTGAACATGCATCCATTCATTTCTCACTACTCTTGGCTGTAGAGGTGATGTGGCTAACTGTTTCAATTCCTACTACCTTACCTTCTCTACAGGATAGACTGTCACCCAGAACTGTGAGCCAAATAAATTTTGCTTTTGTCCTGGTATTTTATCATAGCAACAGAAATGAAACTAAACTCAGGGTCATAAGCATAGAACAATGGTTAAAAAGCATTGAATCTAAGCGGGCTATTGACAATCAGAAGGCTTTTAACTATTTTTATTTTATTTTATGTGTTTGGGTGTTTTGCCTGCATGTATTTCTGGATCCCCTAGAACTGGAGTTAAGGGACAGTTGTGAGCTGCCATGTGAGTGCTGGGAATTGAACCTGGGTCCTATAGAAGAGCAGCCAGTGCTCTTAACCACTGACCCATCTCTCCAGTCCAACAATCAGAAGGTTTAAGCATCTACAGATGGTTATTTCTAATCTATAACATGACCATAGTGATATTTATATTAAAAGAATTTAGGGTGTAGCTTATGATTTTAAAACTAATTTGTATTTGAACATGATCCCAGCAGGACTCTGCCATGGCTTTCTGGGATGTACCAAGGGTGCTTGGAGTGCCACCAAGACTTGGGGAAGAATCTTCTGGAGCAAATAGGCACTGAGGAGATGCTCTAGGATAAGGTACTAAGCAAGCAAGAGACAGTGAGAACTTCTCCAGTTCAGTTTTAAAACCCTAAAAAAAATTTTAAAACAAAAAAATAAGACTCTAAAAGGTACTCTCTCACCAGCTTGGCCACAGCAGTTGTCAGTGACAAGCCTGGCCACAGTAAGCAAGGTCACCAGCACCTAACAACAGTGTCTGTGCTCAGAACTGTGTGTTTTCACACCTCATCTCTCAGTGTGTGTGCCTAGTTTTAGGGCTATGGCATATTTCTATTTTGTAAGCCCAACACAGCGAGGTATTGGCCATATCATTTGATTCGACCTAATGTTTTGAAAACTGGAAAATTCCATATTCATGAAAGATTCATTCACCAACCTTCACTGAAAATGTGCTTTTCAAAATCAGCAAGCTGTACAGAGGGAACATTTGGATTTCAGTCGACAAGTGGAAGAGACGGGACCTGAGAGAATGGCACTGGCTCTGAGTACACCCAGCTCCAGGCAGCTCCTGTGGCCAGGCTCACCCCGTGACTATCAATGGTGTCGTCTGCTGGAACCATGTCACTCCTTTGTGCTCTGCTCTGAACCTGTTTCCCTCATTTCCTGGGAAGATAATCCTGTTCTCCACCTCTGTTTGCCTGTGGATTTAAGCACTTTCTACCTCCCACCGGAGCTCAGGGCTCTGTCTGCCCTTCCATCCCNGCTTCCCAAACTGAAGTGGCTTTNCCTTCCTGCTCCATGATCCTCTTTTCTCCCCGGCTCCCTTGCTATGCCCCCACTTAGCCCCAACTCAGGGCAGAATGGCTTTCACATATGTTTTTTTAAATGTCTAGGAAATGTATTACCAGAGAGAAGCTGGTAATACAATGACCTTGTTGGGAACTGAGGAGAGATAGACTAAGTCAGGTGTGTAGGCACATGCCTGTAATCTCAATACTCAAGAGGCTGAGGCAGGAGACTAAGGCCAGCTTAGGCTACATAGTGAGTTCTAGGCCAACCTTGGCTACAGTGTGAAATGCTATCTCAAAAACAGAACAGAACAAGACGAGACAAACCTTGAGAGAGAACATAGCAAGGGCAGAGTTGGCCAGAACAAGGAGGATGCTTCCCAGATGGAAAGACACTGATAAGCTACCTACATGAGTTTGAAAGGTCTGATCCACCCCAGGAAGGCTTTTCGAGGAAAAAGCCTTAAGACTGGCAGAACAGCCATGGGTAGGAGAGCACTATGGCCAGGCCTGTGGGAGGGAGGCAGAGGAAAGAGATGGACAGCAGAGTCAAGGCACTAGGGTACTGACTGTACCTCTCCACTTCTTACAAAGTGCTTCACCAAAGCCAAGCCCTTCCCTTTGCTAGTGTTACATACAGTGCAGTATCTGTGACCTATTTATCCTAAAATAATTATTTACTGTTCATTTAAAATTTAAATTTAACTAGTAGCATATTTTAGGATTACCAAGTCTTAGAAGGACGGAGAAGCTCCCAGAAGAATTACAGAGCCAGTTGCCCAGCCTGTGATGCCAACTATCCTGTCTCCTTAGATAGGACAACAACAAGGCAAAGAAGTTATTCCAGCCAAGTATAACTTGGGAAACATTAGGGAAGAGTCACTTACAGGGACATAGATGATTGNCACAGTGGCAGCATCAAAAAACTCAACCCTTCTAATAAAAAAGCCACATCCCTGGATTCCCCCTGCCCAGCTTGCAGGCAGCTCCATGAAGAGTCTCCTCTCTCCCCTAGCAATTGCTCACGGATGATATACCCAAGTGAGGAGGTCTTCTAAACCCAGTAACTTTCTGGGCTTCCTGTATCGTTNTTTTGTTCTTTGGTTTGTTGTTGTTGTTGTTTGTTGTATTGGTGGTGGGGATGGGGTGTATGTGGTGTGTCTGTGTGTGTGTGTGTGCCTGTGTGTGTGTGTGTGTCTGTGTGTCTGTGTGTTTTGAGACAGTCTTAATATGTAGCTTTAGCTGTCTTAGAACTTGCTATTACAGACCGGGCTGGCCTCAAACTAATGCCTGTCTTTGCCTCCCCAAAGGAATGCCTTCATCCCTTTGCTGGGATGAAAGGTGTATGCCACCACTCCCGTCCAGCGTCCTGTGTCCTACGAGCCTCCCNCCTTCTTTCAGAGGAAATGTTTCCATTTCGAGGGGATGGAGAAGAGACGTGCTTACATCCTCCCAAGAGCATTGTCAGAAACCCTCCCTGCTGGACCTCTGAGCCCCCCACATCCAGTCTGTCCCAGTTCTCAGACAAGGGTCTGAGCATAGGCGAGGGAAGCAGTTCCCTTAGCACTGTCCATCACTACCAAGGCCTGCCCCTCTGCTTGAACTCCTTCCCCAAGGCGCAGGATCAGAATCATTCTATGGTCCTTACAGCAACCT
Organism: Neotoma lepida; assembly: GCA_001675575.1. Lineage (NCBI taxonomy): Eukaryota > Metazoa > Chordata > Mammalia > Rodentia > Cricetidae > Neotoma > Neotoma lepida. The sequence goes on along the minus strand of LZPO01007974.1, from coordinate 569,544 downwards.
TGTTTAAGTGTGACTTTTTCTTTTAATCTTGACTGCACACAATAGCTGTAAATGATTATGCAAATGATTCACTGTAGAAGAAATGGAAAATGGAGGAAGATTTTAATAAAAGAGCATGACAGGCCCCTAGCACGCTGAGATATTCTCTTACAGTCTTTCTATGGCGTGTGTGAACTTCTCACATAGAGGCCATCATCTTGTGTATTCACTTTTTTCTTGCTTTTCTCATTCTTGTTTTTACATTTGACATGATTGGAGCTCAATTCAACTTGAGCTAATAAATATTTACCGAGTACTTACTCTGGATCCCACACTGTGTATGGAACAGTAGACAAGGCTGACACAGCTTCTGCCCCCTGATGCTGTAGTTCCAAGGGGGGCGGTCAGACATTGAACCAGGGAGATAAGAAGCGAATTAAATAGTAGCCAGCAAAGTCTGCAGTATAATTCAATCACAGACTTTGCTTTTGGGGAAATGTGTTCCTAGAAATACAGAGAGACTATTTCATGGGATTATATTTAAAATAAATGTGTTGTGCATGATCCTAGGTGTAGAATATTTCAATGAAAATAGATAACACCTCCTTGTTCTTTATTCCTGGTTCATATAAACCCTGGAATTGCCTGTGATTACAATTAATAAAGTACTTTAATAAATAATAAAAATACTAGATGCCTTAATAAAGTACAATCATGACTTAATAAAACACCATGGTGACTTAATAAAGCACCATGGTGACTTAATAAAGCATCACAGTGACTTAATAAAGCACCATGATGACTTAATAAAAGGCAATGATAACTCAATAAAGCACAGTGGTGACTTAATAAAGCATCACAGTGATTTAATAAAGCATGATGACTTAATAAAATAGTGATTACTCAATAGAGCACCATGATGACTTAATAAAGTACAGTAGTGACTTAATTATACAGCATAATGACTTACTAAAGCGCCATGATTACTGTGGAGCCCAACCACTCTTCCATCACACAATTTTTGGTAGCTGTATAGTATGCCTCTGTGCAAATAGACCGTACAATCTTTAACCATTATAACTAAGCATTGGAGTCTATTTATTGGCTTTTGTAATAACAGCAACGAAGAAGACCTCTGTGCATGAACACAGATGTGCAAGCAAATCTGAGTATTTTTTTGGAATAAGCTCCATAGTTGACTTAAGTGATGAGTCTGATGTTACACAAAAGCTATTTCCTTACTCCACCTAGGCACATACGAAACTACATTTCCCAGCCTCCTTTGTAGTTAGATGAGGCCATGCTACTCATCTCTGGCCAGTGGGACAGAGCAGGCCTTGCTCAGTAAACCTTCTACGTGTGCTTCTACCTCTGTGTTCTTTCTCAGAGTCTTCCTAAGCTGTGAGCTAAAAAATAAAAATGGCAGAGACCCTAAGGAAAGTGTTGCCACTGAGTTGTCCTGTGGAAAGGAGCTTCCTTCTTGCTATATCAGGTCATCCAGTAAGAGCATTAGAGAAGGAGCTAATGAACTATGAGGTAGCCACTTTGTCTATGATAGTGATAAGTGATGCAGGAATCCCTCCCTCAGTTCCCTACTGAGCACTGTGGGTGGTAGAAATGCAGTCAGGAACCCCAGTGTTCCACCCCCTGCATCTGGAACCTCCACAATTTCACCACAACAGCCAGAACCAAGCATATTTTTGACTGGCCTTCCTCCCTAGAANTTCAGTCCAAACACTGGGCCTCAGTTGAAGCTGTCCTATTCAGTAACTCACCTAGAAATACCCCAAGGAAAGCTACCAGTTGCCCATCCTGGACTTACCTTGTGGTCTTTGCAACTGGAAAGCTAACACCAATGTCTTCCCATGCAGCAAAACAAATCAACACAAGTCATGGCATAAACACCTTCAAAGATCATGAATAACCCATTTTCTAGACACTCTGGCACTCAGTCTTTGCTTGGAAACTTCTGTATCATTTTGTCTCTGTATCTTCCTTCAGGAAAAACATGGGCAANGCCACCCTACTCTAAGAAGAGCCATGGATCATCCAAATGCAAAGGTCCAAATATGACCACNNAACTGCCTAAGCTTTNGATCAGGAGGGATGTAGGTTTGGGGGTACTCTAAAAGCCCCTTCTTCCCCTGAAACACTGGAGAAGCTTCTCTGTATTTGGGAGACAGATGCTCAATATTCCTTCATAGAGGGTGCAGACTGGTTCATCATTGTGCTCTGATTGCCATCTTGTGGCAGAGATGGAGCAAGGCAGCAGGCATCTCTGGTAGACACTTTCAGAAATCCATAGCACATTATCAGAAGTACTGTGAGAACTCCAACATATGATCGGCCACTGAAGATACCATGGAATGATGGTCAAAGTCTAACTGCTTCCTCCCACTGCTTCTCAAAGTTCTTTCCTATGTCTGTCAAAAAATAATGTAATTAAAAGCCCCTGCTTGCTGTTTTACATGGTGCAAATTATATGCTTCAGAGGTTGTATACAAGGAGCGCTTTTATTCCATTACAAAAATGATACATGTAAGTTGTTTAAAATATTAAAACACTATTAAAAACCTTAAATCAGCCACAAATCACCCCAAATACAGGAAATCTAGCCAGTATGAGTGTTTAGTCACCACAGAACTGGGGACAAGTCATTCTGTGCCGCCATGTTGGTTCTGGTGGCATGGTATTAGGGTTCTTTCTGGCTCCTCACTTCTTAGTTGACCTGACACAAGGTACAACTCCATGTATCTGGGTTTTTTAATCTTAGAAACAGGGAGGGGAGAGAGACAAGAATAATACAGGCACTCGTCTCATAATGTCATGAGGAAGCATTTATCTGTAATGCTTCCTCATGTAAAGACTGCCTAATGCCCCGTACATGGGAACCGTTTCTTCCCATGTATGTTCCCCATGTATGTTCATCCCACTGTGATGATGAATGGGTGAATAAGCATTTTTATAGAAGGGATATTTAAGTATGCATGTTAATTTTTTAAAAAGCATTGGTGGCTGGGCATGGTTAGTGCACGCTTTTAATCCCAGCACTCAGGAGGCAGAGGCAGGTGGATCTCTATCAGTTCAAGGCCAGCCTGGTCTACAGAGTGAGTTCCAGGACAGCCATGGCTACACAGTGAAACCCTGTCTCAAAACAAACAAACAATAGCATTCATGAAAAGAGCAGGAAGAGGGAATCCATAGTTGTAGAGATGCAGGATTGAGTGGGTGGATCCTTCTGGATTCCCGGGTGATCAGCAGTGTATCTCTTGAATGATTCTGACTCTCTATCTNTTTTACTCCTGCCACCAGAATGCTCCTAGGAGCCTATCTCTAGCTGTTCTCACACAGTTCCCACCCAGGAGGAACGAGTACACTAACCACCAGCCATAAAGGAATCTAATGAGAAGAAAAAATCTCATCCTGCTGAGAACAGATCACTCTCAGACAGACAGTAATGGCTTTCACACAACACTGTCACAGCTCCTCTTTCTCGTCTGGCATCTGTAGATACTAAACCACATATATCAAAGGAGAAGGTGAACACTGGGTGGGGTTAAAAGGCCAGATCCAGAGAGCCAATCCCAGCAGATGCTTATACTGAGAAATCGGTAAGGAAGAATTCCTGATACTATCAACAGATGTGGTCTACAATAAAGCCCTTGCTCCCTTGACCATGCCCACAGGAAGTATCTGAGATGGACCTGTCNCCTCATCTTCTAGGTGGGTGCTGTCATTTCCATTTTGCAGTTAGGAAAACTGAAGTTTAGGAATTCAGACACTTTACCTAGGGACGTTTAGCTGGTAAGCAGCTGAGCTGCNGTTTAGATTCTAGTTTCAGGAATCCAACCAAAGTGTCCTTAAGCCCTCACAGTAAATATGAGGCAATAATTGGCTACTTGCTTGTTACTTGCAAAACCTTTCAAGAAAATTTCATATCTAGCCTCAGCNTTCATTCACTCTAGCCAAGAAGTCCCAGACAGAAAGTAAGAAGTCTGANGTTTACTTTAAAATGTCTACATTCTATAATAAGCACCAAGTAGAGTAAACTCTTGGCCATCTAGAATCCTCATGAAACCGGGGCGAGGGGGAGAAGGTGGTAGGTAGGATGGTTATTGGGTCAGTCAGTTNGCCAGGTGACCCTAAAAAGGCAACTCAGTTTTCCCAAAGAGTCATGTTTCAAAGCCATCATCAGAGATCATCCAGGAAGTGCACGATTGCACGATGCAAGAGTGGATGACAGCATGATTCCCTCCCTCTGGCCTCTCCTCTACAACCTGTTGTCAGCGCAGCCTTCAAAGTCTGAACTTAAATAAGCAGATCATCAGCCTGAATCCTCTGCTACTTAAAGTAACAAACCATGTCCTGCTACTTACACAAACAAAATGAATCCTAGCTCGGGAGTACCTTTCTTGCAACAAATAGACCAGTTTCAGTCACTTACAAGCAGCCAAGCTTTAGCCAGTCACTGACAGCCAATTGATCAGACTAGGCCTGTCATAGCCAATCAGATTCTTTCTTTAATGTGCTTCCGCAATTAGCTTATGAAAGCTCTCTGTTCACACTGCTGGACAGAGCTCTGAGTCTCTCCTGGTGCTGAGTGCTGTCCAATTCATGAGTAGTTCTTTGATCAAATAACTTCTATTAAATTTGATTTTCCTCAAGTCTAGCTTTGAAGTGACGAACCCCTCCAAAACAAAGCCAACCCTGCCTGGCTTCTCCCCTAACACACTCCTGTGGCACTCTGTCAGCAGAGAAGGGAGTCTAGAGCTCCCGGCATAGCNTATAATGGCTTGACAGCCCACCTTTAGCCACTCCTCCTCAGAAAAAGTCTACACCTTTGTCCATCTGTTCCTTCTACCTAAAAGTCCCTTTCCATTGTTTTAGGTCAAGAATTCATTGAGAAGCCTGGCAAGGTGACTCATGCCTGTAATCTCAGTACTGTGGAGGCTAAGGCAGGAGGGTCACCACAAGTTGGAGGGTAACCTGGGCTATGTACTA
>LZPO01007974.1:553714-564186 GCA_001675575.1 Neotoma lepida | reverse complement strand
CTGGTTTATAGAGTTGGACACTATATCAAGACAAAATGAAAAGGGCTCAGAAGGACTGAAAAGATGGCTCATTGATGAAGAGAGCTCAGTTCCCAACACACATGTCAATAGCTCACAACTGCCTGTACCTCCTGCTCCAGGGGATCTGACCCCCTCNCCCAGCCTCTACAGGGAAAAACATTCACATTCACACACTCATTCATATACACACATGATTAAAATCAAACAAATCTTTCAAAATTTTTTGAAAAGCTAGGGAGATGTCTCAGGAAGTCAAGTGCTTGCTATACAAGCACGAGGTCCAGAGTTCAAATCCCCAACACCCACTTAAAAGCCAATACAGTGGCACACATCTGAAACCCAAACACTGGAGAGGAGGGCAATAAAGACAAGAGGATCCCTGGAGCTCCTTGGCCAGCCAGCTTCGCCCAATCAGTGAGCTCCAGGTTCAGTGAGAAACCCTGTCGCAAAAAAAAAAAAAAAAAAAAAACTGAAGATTTAATGATAGAGGAAGACAACTGATGTTGACCTCCAGCCACACATGTGCCCATGCACACACACACACACACACACACACACACACATTTCTTTTAAAAGTCACATGCCTGCAATCCTACTGTCCAGGAGGCTGAAGCAGGAGGATCAGGAGTTTGGTTTTTTTTTTAACTCCCCAGGGATTGTAACAGCAGCAGAGTCAGGAAATGCTAGCCTAGTTGCAGAGCTAGGGAAACAGGAGAATCAGGCAAGACACCAAGAAGCTCGTCCATTCCTCCTTCCCTGAGAAGTTGGCTCTGGAGTCCAGTATGGGTTAGAAACTTTTCCTGTTGCTGGCATCCAATCCCTAAGACCCAGGGACCTGCCATGTACATATCAAGAGAGGTCAATGCCAGGAAACATCATCTTGGGTGGCCACCTTCCCTCCTTCAGTGGTACAAGCCCAACCTCTAGATACAAAGTCTATCACATAAACCCAACTTTCCTTTTCTGTCTCCCCNACAAAGAAGGGAACACTTCAGAGGAAGAAAGAAAAACAGTAAATCAGACAAGGTTTAAGACTGACTGCATTTTCACTTTCTGTTTAACTCCCCACTTTCTATAACTGCAGGAAAGCAGGGATGGCCTGCAGGGGGTCATCTTTCAGCCAAGTACCAGCATCTGTACTAATTCAGAACCATGGGTTTATGAAGGTATAGATGGGTAGTCAGGTAAATAGGCTAATCAATGGGTAGGTGAATTGCCAATAAGTAATGCTGTAAGGAAAGGTAGACAGAGATACAGAGAGGGATTTTCAACAGTCAACAGTGAGGTCAGCCCTTGAGCAAACACTGCCAGGAAGAACACTTGGCTTCTGATAGCCTATCAGGGTATGCAGTGAAGGATGTCCAAACTGCAGGAAGAAAAAGCAATGACAAACCTAACAGTCACCCAGGTACAAATGGAAAAAGAGAATAATTATAAACCTCAGTAATAAGAAATAAGAGAGGAAATGAAATGAAAAGATACCTATGAGGAACCTTAGCACCTCTGTCTACCACCAAGTTCAAGGTAAAGTTCAAACCAATCAGTCAAACTCTTGAGAGGAGCCTGTGCCTGCAACAAATCCTGCCTAGGTTACTGAGTCCCTGCCCTGCCTATTAGAGGCTGAGATGTTCATAACCTCCTCTACATGCAGGCTCCCCATGGCTTGAGTCTCAGGGGCCAAATTCTACAGCTTAGAGAAATTTATGTGGGGGTTTAGGGGGTGGTTTGATGGTTCTTTTAACTTTTCTTGTCCAGTTAAACATTACCCAAAGGAAGATCAGCTGCAACTGTAAGGTCCAGTAGTTCCACCCTTAGTCTAGGAAGGAGCTCCGGTGTGCCCTTGAACTTCCACCTCCTCATCTTCCAAAAAGGACAGTGGTACCTATCCCTGGATATTGTTTTGATATTAAAGATGATCATAAAATATCATCCCACAAATAATAAGGTTGGCCTTGAGTTGCTAGACCCTGCTTGGGTCCTAGCTCTGTCGCCTTGTTCTGGTTCTGCCCAAAGCTGAGACCACAGACTCCATGTGCAGGCTCTGATTCTTCTTTGACCCTCCAAAACAAAGGCAGCTGTGCACCGCAATCGTGGACTCTTCATCCATCTTCCTTGCCACTATTGCCACCTAATCAAGTTGCTCTAGCATTAGAGATGGTCTTTGCCATGGTGTCTGCTTCTAATTTCTTGTTCTTAGAAACAACTCAATGGTCCTAGCATTTGCTAAGTACCTGCTAACTCGGGTCTGCCTGACTCTTGCTGGCTGTCTCCCAGAGACAAGAGCCTGGCTTCAAACCCCACCTTGATGACAGATGTTCCGTTATCCCAAGAGAGACCTCTATCACCAATAGAATTCCAAGCACCTCCTCTACCAGAGTCTCCCCCTGGAATCTGTCTACTTGAACCCCTACCATGTCCTTCCAGCCCCACCTCTGATATAGGCTGCCTGTTAGAAGTTTCCAGACACCTCCGACCATCCTGCCAAATCTTTCTCCCTCTGCAGTGTATGATTTAGTGGAGTGAGTGCAATAATAGAATTGACTTCCCTGTGCATCTCTTGTGTAACTTTGGGGAAGATTCTTCACCTCTCTGGGCCTCATCTACAAAATGAGAGTAGTAATAGCCCCACATGGGAAACTGAAGGGGTAAAGCGTGTTGTGAGCCTAGCACAGTACCTGGCATACAAGACAGTCCCACCCCTACCCCCACCCCAAGGATCCCAATCTCTGGGCCTCCTCCCAGCCCAGATGGCTTACAACTGAATCCAGTGATATGACAGTGGTCATTAAAACAAATTTGTCACTTGGTTCTATAGCCAGGTGGCACATGACAGCCATTAATTTTTCACATGAAAAATGGCTCTGCTAATTGAAAAACATCAAAAAGATTGAGGTTTACACAAATGTTCAGCTCTGTTTATTTTTTCTAATTTACTTTTCAGCAGTCAGTAAGAACTTAATGAGCTCTCATTTATGGCTTCCTCCCTATTTATAGATACCAGCGCCTGTGGCGTTCTAGATGTATGGATTGAGAGCATTCAGCCTGGGCTATGTGGTCAGCAGGGAAAAGTTAACACAACCAGGTGGATTCCAGATGGGAATTACCACTCCTCAGGAGCTGGCACAGTGCTCATTAGGACCTTGGCTGGTGCAGTATGTCACTTGGATTCTGTCGTCCTCTTCTGGGGACAGGTTCTTCTATCTTGAAGTTTGGGCTTTTGTTTTTGTTTGTTTTCGTTTGGTAAGAAGTGAAAACAGGTAACATTCAGCGAGTAATTACCTAGTTCTGGGCACTGAGCTGAGCACTTTCCATGGATGATTTTGTTTAATGATCATGATACAATGAGCAGAGTAACGTGACAGCCCTGTTTCCAGATGAGAGGAGTGAGATGGAAAGAGGTTAAATCTGTGGAAAGTGGCTCAGGTGATGCGGCAGTCAGTAAAATGCTTTCTTTGCAATCATGAGGATCTGAGTCCATCCCCAGACCCAGCATTAAAAAGACCAGGTCCAGCCGGGCAGTGGTGGCGCACACCTTTAATCCCAGCACACAGGAGGCGGGAGCAAGAGAATTTCTGTGAGTTTGAGGCCAGCCTGATCTACAGAGTGAGTTCCAGGACAGCCAGGGATACACAGAGAAACCCTGCCTCGAGAAAAAAAGGGGGGCAGGTCCTGGTAATGTGTGCTTGTCATCTCAGCACTGGAAAAACCAAGACAGGTGGGTTCCTGGGGCTCCCAGCCAGCCTCCTAGCCTAATTCGTAAGTTCCAGCCAGATCAATGAGAGATACTCTCACACACACACACACACACACACACACACACACACACACACACATTCTCTTCTTCCTGGATCAAGAACCCATATCTTCACCACTATATCCATCCAGCCAATTCTTCTTTTCAACAGGCATTTTTTTAGTTTAATGTACATTGGTGTTTTGTCTGCATATATGTCTTTATGAAGGCATCAGATCACTTGGAACTGGAGTTACAGACAGTTGTGAGCTGCTATGTGGGTGTTAGGAATTGAACCTGGGTCCTTCAGAAGAGCAGTCAGTGCTCTTAACCACTCAACCATCTTTCCAGCCCCCTTCTCTTCCTCCCCAATTCAGGGANGAATCTGTATGGTGAAAACCTTCAGATTTGAAGGTTTTTGTTGTTTTTGTTTTGTTTTTTTCTGAGACAGGGTGTAGCTCTGGCTGTCCTGGAACTCGCTCTGTAGACCAGGCTGGCCTCAAACTCAGAAATCCACCTGCCTCTGTCTCCCAAGTGCTGGGATTAAAGGCATGCACCACCACCACCTGCTTCAACAGGCATAGCTCTAACTGGTGAGTTCTGCCCACTTGAGGAAGAGAGAGTAATGAGGAAGAAGGGCACCAGACCAAGAGGCAGGAGGCCCAGAGTCAAAGTTCTGCATCTCCCACAAGTCCTTATGAGGAGATCAAGCCCCTCACCCTCTCCACCTTGAAGCTGAAAAGTTGGGGTGAGCTTGAAGTCAGAATACTAGCACTTGCCCTTCTGTTCCAGCTGACCAGCCCACAGCAAACACATGGAAAATTAGAAGACAGCANTGATTGACAGACAGTTTCATACTCAATTATCCCCAGAAAGTAGGACTCCCTGACCAAGCTACAATTGCAAGTAGGGTTTGAGCTAAGACTAAAAGAAGAAAGAGCTCCCTAAAGTCTAACTCCTCACCAAATCTAACCCATAGGACCACAAAAAGCTACATGGTCAAGCATGGTGTGCAGACAGTTCTTTGAGTCCAGGAGTAAACAAACAAACAAACAAACAAACATACATACACACATACATGATAGATTCATACATACATGATACATACATACATACATAGACAGACAGACAGACAGATACATGTAGGTAGGTAGGCAGGTAGATAGATAGATAAATGAAAGAGAGATATGAGTAGAGCATCTCCAAGACATGAAGAACTCAGCTGTGTTAGTCAGCTTCCTGTTGCTTTGATAAAAAACCTAAGCTAATCAACCTACAAAAGGAATCATTCGTTTTGGCTCACAGTTTCAAAGGTTTCAAACCATAGGCCATTGACCTGTGACTTTGGAACCTAAGACAGCAAAGTACATCATGTGGCCACACAGGGAAGGAGAAGCTATTTACTTCACGTTGGCCAGGAAGCAGAGAGAGAAGAGGAAGAGAAGCCAAGGTCTTACTAATTCCTGTGAAGGGACACCTGCAATATCCTAATGTCCTTTCACTTAGGTCACACTTTCTGAAGGCTCCACTGCTTCTCAGTAGTGACAAGTCTTTAACCCACAGATCTTTTGGAGATATTTATCTCACCCACAGCAACAGTTCACAAGAACTGCACAACTAACCCAGTCCTCTTGGGAAGAGGAAACAGGTGAGAGTCAGGGGAAAGACCTGAAGTGAACCACAGCCTGANGTGAACCACAGCCTTTCTCTGAGCAGCAAACAGGAGCAAAAGCAACCTTTCTGCAAGCCAAGGGAAAGGGAACCCTGGAGAAGAGAAGAGAAAGTCCTTTACCTCTAAAATAATGGGCTGGAGGAGACACAGAAGAATTAGTAGGCATGTCCATCCAGTGGCCCATAGTCTGCATGCATCTCAGGAGAGATATGAATGAGAACCAAGACATTTGTAGATGACAACATGATGTCATGATAACAAATGATTGGACAAATGATTGGAGCCTGAAAGCAATGGCTGCAGCCACAGAAAGGGAATAGACTCGGAAAACGTGAGTACACCCGCACAGTTTCTGTTTGGAGAACAGAGGATGGCATACAACCCCTGTCTTACTCATTCTGTATCCCTGGTACTCAGCACAAATGGGAGCCTAGCTCAAGGCCAGGCTCCACCAACATCTGTTGAATGGATAGAAGGATGACTAGAAGGCTGTGGCTTAGCATCACCCTGAGAGAGTGGGCTCCTGGGGCTGCTCTGAGCCTCGATTCAGAAGCCTGATGGTGCTGCAGGGATGTTAGTTCTACTCATTCATTTTGACTTGTAATCACATAATCAACAGCCAAGGTGGTGTCAGCTTTTATAATAGCCTTTGTAGTAGATAGTAGAAATAGAAATGACTTACTCAAGAAACCAGCATCTTGCAGTCCTGCATAATTACAGACTCCAGGCCTTGGGAATATACTTGACATGTAACCTGCTCTACTGGTCCTCATTCTGAGGCACTTCCCTACATGACAGAATGGGGCAGAGGCTGCTGTGGAGGCAGAGCTCCACTCTGCATGGGACTCCATGAGGATCACAGCTCCAGCCAGAGTGAATGGTTCTGTTAACCTCCCCTAATGCAAATGTCAGGAACACACACAAAGGCACTTGTAAGCACCCTCTCAGGCTCTTTCTGGAAATTAAACCAATGCATTCACGCAAACAGTAAGTTCCTGAGCTGAGATGTGGACCTCAGGACCAAGCACAGGGGCAATGCCTCTTTAAGGATGTGATGTTCAATTTGAGCTCCAAAAGATGAGTAGGTGCAAGTTAGTTCAGGGAAGAGGAGTAGGTGGAAGACCCTTAGGGGATAGAAAGCAACACTTCCAAGTCCTTGACATGACAGAATCCACAGTTTTTTCATCCACTGCCTCTCAAAATCCCATTTCATGAATGAAAAGTGGACCTCGGAAGAACAATNTTACAGGATCACATCAATGGAAAGGTCATATCAATCAAGAGGAGGGAGGGAAAGGAGAGGAAGGAAAAAGCAAGGAAGTGTGGAGGAAAGATGGGAAGGGGTTGAAAAAAAAGAGGGGGGAGATCTAACTCTCCCTTTTCCAGTATTCTGATGTCCTTCTCGATAGATCACCAACCCTAGGAGATGCTTCATAAAACCAAATCTGAGAAATGCCACATCCTCCTCTTGGCAATTTACATCGCTCGTTAGCAATGTAAAGACCTTGAAAAGTCCTACAGTAAAGAACAGGAGATCCCCCAACTTACCTGACCACTTTCTCAATCACCATCTACTTAGCATTCGACAGAACATGCATCAGGGAAAGGTTGCCATAAATTAAGTTCAGCATCTCCGCAGCAAGCATCAACTCCAACATCAACCCCAGGGAGCAAAAGCTCTTTAATANGACAGTCTATTGTTACACGTGCTCCTTGCAGTCCCATGAGCATCACAAATACCCTGGTTAAGGCCTGGGTTAAGGCAACTGCCCCAAGACAAGGAGCAGGTGGAATGAAGCACATGCTCACCATTTGATCCCTAAAAAAAAAGCAAAGGAGGCATGACTGGGGNTGGCTTAGCAGAGATTTACTTCCCAGGCATCCTTTGGAATGGATAGCCTGCATGATTGAGCCGAGCTTTGTTCAATTCTCAAAGCAATTTGCCAGGAGTGAGAAAGGGGCGCTTAGTAAAGCAAGTTGGTCAGTCCTGGATGATTACTTCTTATTCCAAAACAATTACTATAAAGGTAAAATGGGTTATGTTGCTGTAAAAAATATGACTTTCTCCAAACAGTAGCACATGAATTCCCAGCCAGAACTATGAGGCCATGACCAAGTGCAGGCCAGACATAGGACCTGGGGGAAGATGCTTCTGTGCTCAGTTAAAATAGAATTAAAACAAGCCAGACAAATGGGAGGAGGAGGCAAGGGAGAGTGATGAAATGCTCAGAGACAAGAACCTATTTATCAGTGGAAGCTCATCTCTAAAGAGTATCTGGAGGGGATGACAGTGACGACACCCAGCTGGCTTCTTCCATCTGGATTCCACACCCATCAAACCTCCTAAAAGAATAAAGCTCAGTAGGATTGTTCAACCTTAGCAACAATGACATCATGTATCTGATAAATCTTTGTGGTAAGGGGATACCCTGTTCATCAAAGAACAGTCAGCAACAGCCCTGTCTACTACCCTTGGAATGATGGTTGAAATCCTTCCTCCTTGCCAAGTTGCAGCAATTCAAATTGTTGCCAGACATTGTGAAATATCCTCAGCCACTAGGAAGTGGGGATGAGAAATCACCCCTGGCTGAGAACCACTGGTCAAAAGCAACATGGAAGTGGGAGAAAGATCCCACCAAGTCTCTGGATCCGTCCTGTCTCCAAGAGAAAATTGCTTNAGACTAGCCTCTCTCAGAGAGCAAGAGAAATGTCTTGAGAGGCTTGGGTCACTGGTCTTTTGCAGAGGGCAAGTACAAATTTGAGGCTATCATTCCAGGCTCAGGGTGTCCCTGTAGGAAGAGCCTGAGAATTCTTTCACCAGCTGAAGATNTTCGCTGTTTCTCCAGCACACAGTGCAGACATGCAGAGGCCTGGGTCTAAGTGCCACAATTTATGAATAAGCTTCACTTGATACCGCCATCTGAGAGTGACNGTAGGAGGAGTGACTCAGCTTGGGGTTGGATGNTGTGAGAAGGTCCTCACANTCCTCTGATCTGGTCACTCCACTTCAGCTGACCTAGTGAGCTGACCCACCCCCAAATGAAGAAAATGGCAGCACTCACTTTTACCAAGTTGTTACAAGATTCAAATGAGGAATTGAATGTCTGTGAAAGTACTTTGCAAATATAGAGCACCAGGCAGCTGTCGGCTGTTTTTATTAACTCAAGAGGCATCATGAAAGTCAAAAAGCAAATCAATTTTAATTTGCTTAAAAGAAGACACCAGGCAGCCATTTGCAGAGAAGCAGACTGGGGAAGACTGTCTGCTGTGAGTGCAGTGCTGAAGAGGAGTTAAGGTGAAAGAAGAAATAGACAGTTTGAAGATGTAAGGAATGACAGGGTTGGAGAGATGGCTCAGTGGTTAAGAGCACTCGTGGCTCCTGCAGAGGACCCAAGTTTGGTTCCAAGCACCTATGTCAGGCTGCTCACAACTGCCCGTAACCCAAGCTCCAGGAGATCTGATGCCTTCTTTTGGCCTTTGAGGGCACCTGCATTCACGGGCACATACCCACACATAGACACACTCATGTACACATAAATGAACATAAAGTCTTTTTTTTTTTAAGATGTAAGGAGTGGATATACACACCTCAAAACTCTTAGCTCTACAAAGAAAAAAACACCATTGCTTTTCAAAGTGGTCCTTCATGAGTCCTGGTTTTTTTCACTTTCAAGACTTTTATTCTCCACCCCCCACCCCACCCCCATTTACCCCCTTTCCTTGGTCACTCTGGCCTCTGAAGCACATGTAAGTGTCATCCTCAACCTGATCCAGCACTATGAAGCATTTAACTGCTCTTGGCACCATTGTACTGAGAACATGACTNCTGGTGGAGGAGGGAAGGAGGGCAGGNGGAGAAGAGCACAAGAAGACAGGGAGAGAGGGGATGGAGCAAGGAGGGGCCCCCAACTGCTCTGTTGCTTTAAATCTCAGACTGAAAACTAGAAAAGTCACACATGAAGGTGTTGAGCCTGAAGCTGTGGCCTATCTGGGAGATTCATGCTCCACACTTCTCCCATTTATCCACTCTCAATGTAAGGGCAAACAAAGTGACCTGGAGAGTAGGATCAAAATCACCTGACATTGCNCAGGCTTCAGCCACTCAGAAAGAAGCCAACCCCATACCTGGAGGTTCTNAGTGACCAGAGGATGTCACCTGCACACTGGGAGAGATAGCTCACTGATGCAGCCACCAACTGCAAAATGATCGCTGAGAAGTGGCACAAAGTGTGGCCAGGGTAGCTAGTGAAAGCCCACCCTGAGACCCATGTCCAGGGCGTTTGCAAGCCCCCTTCCTTTATACCTTGCTTTGCACAGACAGTTGCCAAGCCCTTCAAATGCTGCCTCCAAGTGACCTCAAGACTTGCTGTCGTCACTCCACACNATCATTTACAGTGATTGGGTTGAGAGAGAGAGCTTAGCATTATTACGCCTAATTAACTCACCCTTTAAACAGACCTCTGAGAAAATAACAGGAAGGAGGGAAGGACATTGCCAAGTGACTCTACTGTTCCAGGCCAGATGCTGAGCCAACACTACAGCGTTTNATTCTATCAACCTTCTGAGGCAGCAACTTTCCTCCCCTTTTGAAGATGACTAGAACANAGATTTCAAAAGACCAGGTGTCTCTTCCAGGTGAGTAAATGTCAAAGCCATGTGCATCTGCCCCCAATGCCTAGGATTCATTTAAAGTCAATTTAGGGGAGACGGGAGTGTGGTAGGAGCATTTCCATTCTGTCTACCTTTCACACAAAGGTGATAAAAGTTAGGTTCATAGGGCCCTTCTGGAGAACAGACAACGTGCACAGAAGATCCCATCTGTTCACAAATGGAGCGCCCAGCCCTTTCCATGTCTTCATTTGCTAAGGACAATGCTAAACAGGATCACATTACCACATGTGTAGACAAATATAAGAAACACCCTCNGGGGAAGTCCAGAATGTGAGGCTTGGGGTTCCTTTTAATGGCCATTTTTATAAATGAAGTGCCAGGTGCTACACTTCCTGACATAATGGAGGGAGAGTTTTGTCATTCAGGATGTCTGGG
>LZPO01007974.1:494607-507486 GCA_001675575.1 Neotoma lepida | reverse complement strand
TACTGAGTTAGTATTTTCATAGGGCTAGGGATATAGCTCAGTGGTAAAGTACCTGCCTGGCAGGATTCAAGGCCCTGGGTTAAATCCTCAGCATAGCAAATAAATTTCTCAAGTATGGTNTAGTTTTGTTTCCTTTTGCTTTCTCCTTCTATCCTAAGTTATAAAGACAGAACTCAGGCCATCAAACTTGGACAGCAAGCAAAACCTTTACCTGCTAAGCAATCTCATAGGGCCTGCTTTGTTTTTTGTTTGTTGGTTTTTTTTAATGTGTATGAGTGTTTTGCCTACATGTATGTCTGTGCACCATGTGTGTGCACTGCCCTTAGAGGCCAGAAAAGGGAGCTGGATCTCTTGGAACTGGACTTGCATATGGTTTTGAGCCGTGGGTACAAGGAATTGCAAATATAGTAGCTATAAAAATAAGTTTGTTTCAATATTAGGCATCAGGAAACAGGAAAGAACCGACTAGAAACACTGAAGATAAACATAAATGCCTCTTCAGTTTGGTCTTAGCCACTGGCAAACATTAACAGGAATACAGCCACACAAGTGCAATAGGAAGACTGCCAATGACCCATGGCCTGTGTCAACACTTTGGCCCAAGATGTACGTTAAGCCAGCCAACATCATTACAGTGGCTTTTGCTTCCCAAAGGAATCATGAAGGTGTCACCTATATTTTCAGGTAGCATGAGCAGGACAATANGGAGAAAAAATAGNTAAGAAGGTAGGTAAATAAATCACCTAATGAAAATAGCTGATTTTGGTTTTGCCTAGGTTTGTTCTTTAAAATGCATTACATAAGTACTTCTCAAAAGTGTTTTATATCAAGTATAAATCAACATTTAAAATAAACATTAGAATTAAAGTATACAATGCCCTGTCTATCAGAGCAGTGAAACAAGTTATCCAAGGAAGTAGAAGCCCNGTCTTCTATATCCCTAGCTAANGTTCTTTCTACCACCTCACCTGCTACCATTAAAACCAAGTACCAGGTGGCTGAAGAGATGATGGCTCACCAGTTAAGAGTACTGGTTGATCTTCCCAAGAACCCAAATTCAGTTCCCAGCACCCACATGGTGGCTCATAACTATCTGTAACTCCAGTTACAGGGAATCAGACACCCTTCTTCTAAGCATCTGCAGCTACTAGACTATACATGTGATGTGCAGAGGAGAAAATATCCACACACATAAAGAAGGAAGGAAAGGAAGGAAGGAATTAATTTTAAATAAAGGGGAGGGNCTAGAGTGGTAGTTCAGCAGTTAAGAGCACTTGTTCTTGCAGGAGACCCCAATTCAGTTCCCAGCACCTAGTGGAGGGGCACAACCATCTATATCACTCTAGCTCCAGGGGATTCAACATCTTCTGATCTCTGTTGGTACCAGGTAGGTACACAGTGCAATACATATATCCAGGCAAAACTNACCTATGTATAAAATAATCTAAAAACAATTTTAAAATAAAGTATCAGGGCCTAGGGTTTAGCCCAGCAGTAAAATCCTTGCCTACAAGCAAAAAAGCCTAGGTTTGGCTCCCAACACACAAAAAAATAAAAATAACAGAGACAGAAAAATACTTAATTAACAAAGACAAATAAAGCTAAGCAATAGCATCTGTGTTCTNGAAGAAATGTATACTTATAAATTATGAACCTACTCTAAGTGCTTACTAAAGTCACTAGCTTCTTCATCCAAGNGTATTTCCTCAACACAAGACAACTGTCAAATACTATACTCTTGCTTTTAAGAATACTGTGAAGAGGGGCTGGAGAGATGGCTCAGCAGTTAAGAGCACTGGTTGTTCTTCCAGAGGACCTGGGTTCAATTCCCAGCACCCACATGGCAGCTCACAATTGTCTGTAACTCCAGTTCCAGGGGATCTGACACCCTCACAAAGACATGTAGGCAGGCAAAACACCAATGCATATTAAAATAAAAATAAGTCATTTAAAAAATTTTTNAAAAAAGAATAAATACTGTGGTGAGTTGGATGTGATAGTGCCTTAATCCTAGGACTTGTGAGGCAGAGGCAGGTGAATCTGTGACTCTGAGGGCAATCTGGGATACACAGTGAGACTGTGCACGCACACATCTGGGATTAAAAAGAGTAGTTGTAAATACTGTTAAATTCAGGTTGAAAGAAGGCGTAAGATAAGGATGATCAATTCTGTGTACAACAGAAGTCTTACCTCTCACTTGATGTACAGGAATTAACTTGCCAGCTAGCATATCATAGACATAAAGAACTTTGCTGTGCATACTTGTAGCCAAAAGCTCCTCTCCATTAGCACTGAAACAAGCCTTAAAGATTGGAAACTTTTCCAAATAGATACTCTGGATTTTGGGGTTTGTTTTGCCATCAACCTGTAAGGAAGTACAAATGTTTTCTTTGTTTATTTCCACAGACCCTGTATTCTGGTAGTGAACACTTTTCACTACAAGACTTCATTTACAAATTCATACCTGAAATAGTGAGATAGCATTATCTACCCCAGAGACCATCACCACCTGTGCACCAGGATGGAACTGTACTGATGAGATCCGAGCAGTCGTAGGCCGTTCAGCATTAGCAGGCCGGCAGTTCTTCATCTGTGGAAATTAATCAAATTAATCAAGCTNGAATTAATCAAGTCAATTGGGTTAGCATTGCTTAAAGTAGAGGTTCTCCCCTTGGTGAGCCATGGCCCCTTTGGGGCAAACAACCCTTTCACAGGGGTCGCATACCAGATATCCTGCATATCAAATATTTACATTGTAATTTGTAACAGTAGCAAAATTACAGTTATGAAGTAGCAAGAAAATAATTTTAAGGTGGGGGGGGTCACCACAACAGAAGGTACTGAATTAAAGGGTTGCAGCATTAGGAAGGTCGAGAA
Source organism: Neotoma lepida (assembly GCA_001675575.1). Taxonomy (NCBI): domain Eukaryota; kingdom Metazoa; phylum Chordata; class Mammalia; order Rodentia; family Cricetidae; genus Neotoma; species Neotoma lepida. The sequence goes on along the minus strand of LZPO01007974.1, from coordinate 504,609 downwards.
CCACTGTCTTAGAGAAAGGAAAAACGTTTATAATGCAGAAGAACTGAACAGTAACCAAAGGACCATGGATCTGGCATGGTCACTTTACTACGCAAGAATCCATCTGCACCATCTCTGAAATGAAGGATTAAGTCACTTAGGTCCTTTTGTTATAAACTCTGAACATGAAACGTCCTTCACAGGATCATTCATTAAAGACTAGATACAAAGCAGATAGTGGGGTTATTTTGGAAGGGCTAGAAACTTCTGAAGAGAGGCCTAACTTCAGGCAAGGTCACTGGGGGAATGTCCCTGAGACTATGCTTTTCCCTGACCTCCTCTGGTACTCTCTTTTGCTTCCTGGCCGCTATGAGGTAACCAACTGAACTCCTCTATACCCTCAACATGATGTACTGCATTACCATAGCCCAGACAACCATGCCNGCTGACCACAGACTCAAGTCTTGAGAGCCAGACATGGTGATACACACCTTGGATCCCAGCAGAGGCAGGCGGATCACTGAGTTTAAGGCCAGCCTGGTATGCAGAGGTAACTTTAGAACAGCCAGGGCTATACAGGGCAACCCTGTTTTGAAAANAAGTCTGAAACTGAATCCAAGTAAATCTTTCCAAGCTGTCTGTCAAGTATTCTGTCATTGTAATCAGCAGTCTGATACACCTTTCTACACATCAAGTCTAAATTTACTAAGCATTTGTTGAGTACTAGTATATAGTAATATCCCAAAGATGTAACAATTTTGGTTAAGAGACTGACACTTAAGGACAAATTTTACTTAAAATGCCTGCTTTGATCNAAGTGCAATAATAGGCTCTATGTCACTGTCCACAGTCTAACAGTCCATGACTACTATGTTCCCCTCAGGACACAGGTGGCTAGTTGAAAATGATGGTGATCTCTTACATCACTTGGACTAGTCTGTCTCTCTTATTTTTATAAGTATACACACACACATACATACTCACACACACTTAACTTCATTTAGGAACAAAGTAAGCATTGTNTCTGTTCAGAATCACAGAAATTAAACTTTATGTTACTATTTTTAAATGAAGCTTCATNCATTTCTCGTTTTTATTTATTATTTTTATTGTGTATGTGAATAATGAGTGAGCATGGGCATATGTGCCGTAGTACAAGTGTGAAGGTCAGAGGCACAAGACAAAGACAAGTGTCTTTACAGTAGAAGTGCTTCAACTTCAAGGAGCAGAACACTGGGACCNNGGGAGCAAGCATCATTCTTGTCTAATTGTAACTTACCATACAACCACTACCACTGCCCCATCTCCATAAACACACCATTTTATAGAAAGGAAAATGTTTATTACACAGGTCTGCNGATTTNACAGATACTCAGCTGAGGCACCATGCTGGGGAAGCAATTAGTTACTACAATTGATGACTCAGACATGGTGCAGGTCAACAAAGCACTGGAGGTNATGTCTTTCCAAAGTGCTATTTGGGAAGAAACAAGGACACAGTTGGCCACTAGCAGTGCCTAAGGAAGGCACAGACAGAAGAAAGCAAGGACAGGATTCAAAGGCAAAAAAGGATCCAGTATGTTTAAGAAACACAAAAGCCTGTGTGGGCCTGAGACAAAGGAGGTCTGAGATGAAGCTAAGGATGTGGGTATAGTAAGANCATGAAGGNCACTGCAGACCATGACAGAAATACAAACGGTTTAAAAAGCAAGCAAAAGTGGTATGACCTGCAACTTTTTAAAAGCTCCGTCTAGGGGCTGGGGAAATGGCTCAGTGGTTAAGAGAATACAGTGCTCCTGCAGACAATCCAAGCTCAGATCCAAGATCTAGCANCCGTATCAAACAGCTCAGAGNCACTTGTAACTCCAGCTCCAATGATCGAATGCCCTCTTCTGACGGAACTCCTGAGGTACCTGCGCTCCTATGCACATACCCCANCATNCACAGATAAGTAAATAAAAGCTCCCTCTAGTATTACTATATTAAGAATAGTTCACAGGATGAGGTACAGTGGATGTGGAGAGCCCAGTCATGTAACCACTGAAGCAGGCTAAGATTGCAGTAGCAGGAAATTGCTGCTGATGGAAATAAAAAGATACCAAATAGGATCTTCCCTGGAAGTACTTAAACAGGACATACTTAAGTAGCTCTCCATCATTTCTACAAAAGAAAAGAAAAACCTAACAAATATTAGAGCAAAATGACAATAAAAACACTAGCCCAACATACAAGCAGTATCCATACTTGCACACCTTAGGAAGCAGGATGGATTTCACAGGTCAGTAACCNGATAGGTCCAATTTGAACAACTCTCACCTTCAAAATTCCTCTTGGAAGAGAAGTGGATGTGGATATGAAATTCCCAGTCCTTTGCAACAAATCATCTTCATCCTCTTCACTTTCATCTAAGTCAAATAAACCCACAAGGCTAATCTTTAGAATCAATCAGAAGGCCCTTTCCTAACCCAAACTTCTCTAGTTCCAAATCCAACTCCCATCCTAGCTTTACAACCTCAACTGCTTTTTGAGCTGAAAATGGTAAAATCAAAACACAGTGAAAAAAAAAAATGACACAGCACTTTATATATATAGTTAAAATTAAGGCTTAACTGGGAAGAAGACACACACAGATGGTTACTAAGATGAAAGGGGATCAAGTTTAAATAGAGCATTTCACTTAAAAAGAGCAACTCATAACTACGGCAAAATTAGCAACAGGGTAGACAGAGATAACGCAACAGAAAGATCAGTGCCAGCCAACTGTGTATAAGCANCTCAATAANGGATAACACGATGGCTAAGTGGGTAAAAGCACTTGCCACCATGCCTAACAACCAGTTTGATGCCCAGGCCCCACATGATGTAAAGAGAACATGTAGAGAGAACTGGCTGCCACAAGCCATCTGAGTTCAGGGCCAGCGTAAGTTACATGAGACTCTGTCCACCGCCCCCAAAAAAATAGAAATTTTAGAACTAAAAAACACAATAATTAAATTTAGCCTCCAATGGATGTTTTTAACAGTGTCCCAAAATTAGCTGACAGATCCAAAAACATCCAGACTATAGTATAAGAAAAATACAGATGGCCTGAACACTCCAGAGGCAGAGGCAGGCAGATCTCCGTAAGCTCAAGGACAGCTTAGTCTACATAGCTCACAGTCTACATAGCTCACTGAGAGTTACCTGGCAAAATCCTGTCTGAAGCATGCATGCGTATCGTGTATCATTTCCAGGTNAAACCAATAAAAAATGTTAAGAGCTTCCTAAGTGTGAGGCTACATCACAGATTTTAAATGTTAATTCAAAGTTTTATAACTGTGCACACAAATCAGATCTTGATGAAGCTATCTGTACTTAGAGCATNTAAATTCGGAAGGTCTAAACTAGAAAACATTTAATAACACAAGCTAATCTTAAAACCTGCAGTTTTTNATGTTATCATCTGGGCTCCACTGACAAGACATCCCATTTCTGAGTGGACAGCTAGATTAGTTACAGGTGTCTTCAGAAGGGCTCTGAATGAAGTATTACTCATTTTTCCTTAATCCTATGTCATAAAACAACACAGTCCTGTAAAGAAAGAAACAAACCATTCCCCATCTATCTTCTTTGCAGTAAGTAAGATGCCACAGGTTGACTATCCCTCTTCTGAAATGCTTAGCTCAGAGGTGCTCTGGAGCACAGACTTGGAGTACCTGCATATACACGATAAGGTAACTCAGGANTGACCCAAAGCTAAACATGAAACTCATTTGTTTTATACCTTTTACATGTTGCCTGAAGGTGATTTTAATGATACTTCTGATAACTCTGTGCATGAAACAGTTTCACCNTGTAGAATTTCCCACTCCTGGCTTCAAAAAGCCAGTGCTCCAGAAGTTTCAGATTCTAAAACATTTTAAGTATCAGTCTAGGGATACTCAACCTGTAATGAATAAGCCTGTATTATCAAAAACAGAACTTCCCTCAGAGAAATGTCAGACTGTAAAGCCAACAAAAAGGAGGAAAGCTTATTTAAAACANTTCATTTTAAAAAGCTTGGGGGAAACTTCAATAAAAACCAAACGAAGAAAGAGACTTACTAGCTTACAGACATCAACACTCACCATCTGAAGATTTTCTCCGCTTGCTCCCAGTCTCTGCCCAATCAGGTACTCCTCCCATGGCATGCTGGAATCTGAGAGGAAAAACAAAAATGTTGTGGTAACACTACTGAATGTTCAGACTCTATATAGATCTTGGCACCCTTTAGAGTATATACAGAATCTCTTCCAAAATTAGTATCTTTACTCATACAGCATGGTCCAAGCTCTTGTACTGGAAACTCAGGAATCTCTGCCCTCTGAAATCAGCATTGGATACAGTGCACCTCAATCCATATTTGTGGTTGAATTTACATCCAATTACATGGCTATCCTGTTTGTTCTTATCGGTTATAANCTAATGCCAAAATACAGAGATANATGAAAACCACATCTGAGAGGAATGTCTGAAAACAAAAGACTAGAATATACAAAACCTCATCAGTCTCATTCAGGCCCAGTGAGATAGGCCTGTAATCGCCAACTGCTTGGGAGGCTAGGGNAAGAGGATATTAAGTTTGAGGCCTGCCAGCATGACAGAGGGAATTCAAGGTGCCCTCTTGGTCAACTTAGGAAGACTCTATCAAAATAAAGAGGAGGAGGGGCAGGAATACAGCAGTATAGCGCTTACTTACCAAGCCCTTAAATTTCAATTGACATAGTGGTTTTTATAAAACACTAACTAGGCCAGGCATGGTAGCACACACTAATCCCAGTGCTTGGGAGGCTGAGACAGGTGTTTGAGGCCAGCCTAGTCTACATAGCAAGCTCCAGGATAGCCAGGACTACAGAAAGAGACCCTGTCCCCAAAAGCTAAAATAAATAAATAAATAAATAAATAAATAAATAAATAAATAAATAAACAAACAAACAAACAAACAAACTGTATTTAAAATTTTATTATTAAAGTCCTAATATGCACAGGGCCTTGAGCTCAATCCCCAGCACCACACAAAAACAGGTGTAGTGCCAAAACACCTGTAATCCCATCACTTGGAAAATAGAGGCAGAAGGATCAAAGCTCAAGACTATCATCAGCTATATAGTAAGTATGAGACCAGCCTGGGCTGTAAGAGACTGGGAGTCGGGAGGCAGGGGGGATACTTTGGGCTGGCTATCAGAAGTAATAGTACTTTCCACCAAACCTAATGACCTAAGTTTAATCCCTGGAACCCATATGGAGGAAGGAGAGAACTCCAAAAAGTTGTCTGCTGACCTCTCACATACAACAGTGAATTTTTTTTTAAATAAAAAAAAGTAGTGAAATCAGTATCATGTAAAAAAAAAGTAATAAAGCTAAGTATGCTGGTTTAAATTACTAGTCCAGAGAACTTTAATAATGACTGGTCAGCTACTAGTTTCTTAGATATGACATTGTAAATATGCAAGAAAATCTCCATCATCTTATGGNGACAGGTGCACACTGAGNAATTCAGGCAGTAAGTGACACATTATCCACACCTTACTCTCACACAGATCCTGAAAATTCAAATACTCAAATAAATAAAGCTAATAGGGTAAAAGGATTTTTTGTGTTTTTTAAATGAATCCAATTACAATGGGTACTTACATTTTTGTAATTTTTCATATTCTGGTGAAAGGCAAGCATTGTGGTGCTTACCAGTAACTGCAATACTCAGCAGACTGAGGCAGAAGAACCCAGTCTCCAGGTTAGACTAGTTACACAATGAGAGCCTTGTCTCAGAGGAAAAGGGTTTTGACAGAGTTGACTTACATACGAAAGAATGATCACGTTACCAGTATTATTTAAGTGGTAGCATCTCAAGCTGTTAGTTTTTTTCTCCCCCCACTTCAAATTACCTTTGTTTGTTGTATTCCCTGCCATAAATACTTACACAAAATCACCAAGNAAGTACTGCCTACTTTTTCATGGTATATATGTGATTATCCAAAAAGCTGTTCCAACGAGAAACAAATGTCTGTTTATACACTTCTTGCTACATCACAGGAAAAAGGATACTTACTCCTCTTTAAGTCTCTTNTGAAGCTTATCTTTAGAAAGTTTACTTTCGCTGGCATTTTTCATTATATCTTTCCGAAACCGATTGTTCATCATGTCAACTCTAGGAAGTATAGAACAAGCATATTTTAAATAATCTGCAAAGAGCCATGACAAAATGCTGCTGCCTTTAGTATTCTGAAGAAACATTNACTGTAACAGTGAAGTTAAAGAAATGTAAGATGTGGAGTGCTTCATATACATGTTCTCCATCCCTCCTCCTGAGTCTCTAGAGNGCTAATATTTAAGAAAACGCATCCTGAATTATCTAGACACACTTTGGGTCACTCTCTAAAATATCCCAGGCAAGATAAATACACAAAAAGCAAACCATCAAATACTGCCTATATTTTACAAGCACACAACAGTCTTTCTAATAAAGTGCACTTTACTGTTAAAAAACAAAAACAACAATGAATCAAAAGATTCAAAGATCTGAGTATCTTAAAACTTGAAAATCTCTGTACATAAGAAAGGTGAAAGAAAACATGGTAAATATGACATGGAGATTCAAGAGGAAGGAATAAAGCTCAATAACAAAGTATATGCTTAGCATGCACAGACCCTGGGTTCAATCTCTAGCAAATAAAAGTTTGAAATTCTTAGTATATAAGAAATCTGAGACACTAAGATCTCTAATAAAGATAATAGAGAACANATATAATACATACAACTAGTATCAATTTCCCTCAACACAATTGAAGTAGGGTTATTTTCCTATCATCAAACTCTAGATAGACAAAAGTAAAACTATTAAAGTGAGTATGCAGTATGCCCTGCCCTCATATAATATGGTGCGCTAGCTTTAGNTAGGTGAAGCCTTCANTGAGCTTCANGCACCATGCTAAAAATTCTACATGCATCATTTAATCCAAATGGCCTTCTGCTGCAGTCACTATTCTGACACTCATTTTACAAATGAAGAGGTAGGTTCCAAACTTGTCCCTGGTAGTCAGGAACCATCCAGTTGCAAAGACAAGCTAAGATCCAACTCCACTGGTTACTTAAGCAGTCTACTCTGCACACAGAGACAAGGAAACAGCCTCTTTCTCTCCAAATGTTCTTCGACTCTTCACANACTTTCCAAGACAGTGACTTCTAAATTGTCCAGAGGGATTCTGAGAGGAATGGGTAACTTACATTTCCTCATCTTCATCATCTTCATCTACCCAAACCGGCTTCTTNTGAGGAGGAAGACTATCTTTTGCTTCATCTTCCACTTCAGAGTCATCTGAGCTTTCATGTAGTTGCCCCTATGGAGACACACCATCTTCAAGCCACTGTGATTTTCTTTTGGGGTAATGGCAGACACCCCCACCTTAGACTTAGATGGCTTGTAGAATGTTTGGCTTTCTTGGTCTGCTGATGAAATAATGTGATGGAATACAATCATAGCACATGCTGAAGGAGAAAGCAGGAAAGGAAATCAGAACCATGGGGGGGCAAGCACACTGACAGGAAAAGACCAAAGTAGACCAAGGAAAAAGGTAAGTGGGCAGGTAAAGAACAAACATCTAAACTTCAACTATTACAGAACCTAGGGCCGTCTAAAATCCCACACAACATAATCATAAGGAGGATCTCTTGTTCTGTGTGCTTGACCTCAACCTCCTTAAAACTTCATACCACACTCAAACCTAAACCTACCCCCCCCCAAAAAAACCACCTTGAAATGAACTGAGCATTCCACCAGCCCACACCAGTGTCCAAGGAGTCAATCACAGTATCCACCTGCATTACTGACTTAACATCTTTCAAAGCCCATCAAAGGATTACGACTTTCTGACAGAACTGTCACACAGCTGGGAAAGTAACTGTTCTCCACCTCCCAAAGGAGCCGGCTACATCCTTCCATTCAAGCATCCACACAAAAGGTCAGCTTAATTCAGCAAATGCTGACATTCTTATTGAGGCCCCCACATAAATTTAATTCCCTTTCCCAAACGTTTTAATTTTCCTCTCCACCAACGTACTTGTACTTTACTAGTCGTCTCCCTTCTCTTGTTTTGCTACCACTACTAACACAAGCTCCAAGACAGCAGAGTTTTCATTGGCTTTCTCCATTGCTGTGTCTCCCNTCCAGCGCCTAGACCTAGACCTGGGACTCTCTACATTAGATGAGGGGCCAGGTATAGAACAAAAGTAATGAGNGCGCAAAATTTTTCAATCACGAAGGATTTGTAATTGCTACGAAAAGTAAGCATCCAAAAAACGTTAGAGACGAATACACTGATCATTCTCAAAAGTTGGGCGTGTGTATCACACGGAGGAATTATTGAAATGCAGCTTTACGCCTTCTGCCCACGTATTGGTTCCATCCACGAAATGGAATTGCGACAGGTGACCAAACGGCCACCCCTGGGGTTCCAGCAGAGGGTATCCGAACCCGAAGATGCCCGACTCCAGTTTGCAGGCAACCTTCTTGCAAACCAAGCCAGCAGTCGAGCGCCTGCTGGATGCCAAGTGCTGCAGCCCCTGTAGGGCGGAGAAAGGCAGCGTCTCCGCCCTCGCCAGCTCGCCACCCGGCGCCGGAGGCGGAGAGCTCAGCGGGGCCCCTCGGCGCCCGCGGTCGCCGGTCCCTCCCACCTGAGCGCTCGCCGCCGCAGGTCCCCCCCAGGCTCCGCCCCCGGGGCCTCGCCTCCCGCCGCGCGCCCGGCGGCAGCGTGTGCCCGCTCCGCGAGCAGGCCTCCCTCACCCGCGAGCTCCGCAGCCGCCGCAGCAGCGCGTCCTCGTCGTCCTCGACGTCGCCGAAGACCAGCCGCTCCAGGCACCGCTCGGCGGCCGGCTTGTCGTCCTCGAGCGCCAGGCGGTTCCGCTGCCGAAGCCGGCTCTCCTCCTCCTCCTCCTCCGCCACCGACACCGCAGTGACCGCGCTAGGGGCCGCCCTCTGCCCGGCCTGCGGTGTCCGTTGGGATGAACGGGCGGCCTTTCGGGGCGTGCCGCCGCTCCCGGGTCTGGCTTGCCTCCCCGGCATCGCGCCGGCTCTCCGGTCTGGTTTCGTCCGGCTCCTGCGTTCCGGCGGCATCCTCAGGTCTTGGGAGAAACGCAGGCGTTCACGTGGAGCACCACTGCGCATGTGCCAGGGCGTCTAGCTCCCCGCCGCGGCCCAGCCCTGGGGAGCCGGAAGGAGCCTGCGCCGCCTCGAGCCACGTGACCGGCACTCACGCGCTACGTCACTCCCACTCGGTTCGGCAGCCCCGCCCCGTGTGGGAGTTCCTCTGGGCAGGCCGATCTTCCGGGTGTAGGGGGAAGCGGCGTGACTGGAGTGGAAAATTTTCCCAGCACAACTTCTCAGAGGCAACNTATTGGAAGGGACTCAAGAAGGCCCGGGCACAAATGAAAGTGGCTGAAAGAAACTCCTCTTCCTGCTGACTCTGGGCCCCACGCCTTGCCGCGAGCCCCCATTACCTCATCGTCCTCTGGTTTTGGTACGGTCCTTAGAGTACGGAGCCTGCCGAGGGTCCCACGCTGGAGGGGAGAGAGGAGGGTACGTGGGGAAGTGGGCCAATCGGGGCGCGGGTCACGGCGCAGGCGCGCTGGGGAGGGAGGGCTATGCTAATGTTGTTGATATCCTGGGGCCACCCGAGTTAAAGGGGGGAAATCCGGGGGCTGCCACTGCCGCCACTGGCCCGGGCCCAGCCGGGGGTCCCTCCCTGTAATCGCTGCAGTCCCGGGGAGAGGCACCCGCCCCCTGCTCGGGGGGGAGGGGGCGCCGCGGCCTCGGGGAGCACGGACGGCCCCTACCCATGAGGCCCTGATGGAAAACACAAAGGATCTGGTGAGAGCCGAGCGCAGCAGCCGCTTTGTGTGCCAGGTGGGGGGGGAGAACGCCTGCAGCTGCCCGGCCCCAGGAACCCCGCAGCTCCGGGACCCCGCTCGCGGGCCTGTTTCTTCATCCCACGCCCCCTCCATCTCCAGAGC
>LZPO01007974.1:478938-494422 GCA_001675575.1 Neotoma lepida | reverse complement strand
GTGTCCTTCCTTCTCTAGGGTGTGGGGGCAGGCGCATACAGAGTTTCAGGGCTTTGCAGGGGAAGGAGCCCACCAGTGTGGGGCCAGTGCCGTGAGGCATTTTGCACGTGGAGGTGCTGCTATTGAAAGGGGGCGGGGTGGGCACGTGTGGGAGGGAGACGTAGGAGTAGTGTCGGGGAGTCAGCCGCCAAGACTGCTGCCTGAGGAGTTGCAAGTCGGTGGGCTTCCATCATCCTTACGTTCTCCTTTGTGAACTAGAAATCCTAACATTTCAGAGTCGGAAGAGACACTAGAAGTCACCCAAAGCAGCCGCCCCTGTCCAGCTTCTGACAAGTGGTAGGTAGTCTGACCTCTGCTTAAACCTACATACAGACAACACGCACTAGGGCAGAGGAACGTGCCTACATTATTTTCAGTCTTCCTGGTACTTGTTCGTCCGCCCTTGTCAGACCCTTCAGTCTCATTCATGTCCTGGTTAAGTTGCTCCCTTTTTTACTTCTCAAAATTGTTCTCACATCCTCCTCACCCACCCACTGCTCATTGGCCTATATTTTGTGTGCCAGGAAAGAAGAGCAGGGAAGTGGAGGAAGGGGGGGTAGAGAGAGCTAAGAGATAGTGAAGGCCAGCTGAAAACTTTGCTGGGTCAGTTGCAAGTGTGCTGCTTACATGGCTGAAGATGGTTGATACTAGACAATTGCTGTGAGGGTTTCATGGCAGTCTCACTGGTATTCCTTTTTGAGGTTAGGAATTTTAACACCATTTCCTTAGTACTGTCTGTGTACATTTGCCTGTTGCCTGAATCACTTTTCCTAAGAATGTTTGAAATTGGTCCTGGGGAAGGAATAGCATTGAAGCTGATAAAGGCAATACCTGGAAGACAAATGATATTCCTTCCCATCAGTTTGACTGTGTGGTCTTTGCAAACCCTTGTCCCCTCCAAAAGGGGAAGGCCCTGCATCAAAGCTGCTTCTTTCTTTTAACATTATTTATGGGGTAGGGCATTCTGCATTGTGTGTGTGTAGGTCAGAGGACAGGTTGAGCTCATCATTTCACCTTCTGCCATGTGGGGGACCCAGGAATCAAACCCGGGTCACCAAGGTTGTCAGCAAGCACCCTTACCTACTGAACCATCTTTTTTTTCCTCTCCTAACAATTCTATCTTATATGAGACTTAGAATGTTTCTAACACTTTAATGTTTACTTTTGAGTTTTTAGTATTTTTAATCCTCCCAACATAAATATGCACCAGAATTTGTCACTTAGTAGTTCACTTGCAAATACATATTGGTACCCACTGATGTGCTTAACTCCCAGTAGCTCCTGATACTGTTAAACTCTTTCCTGTTCCCCAGCCTATGATAGAGACTGTTGCTTTGCTCTTGTGTGTTTCAGACTGTTTACCTCAACACCGAAGAGCATTTAGAAAGAAAATAGCAGTTTTTTGCACCACCTCCTCTGAATAACAAGTAGCTTCTATTTATATAGAACCCCATATTCAAAGATTGCAAATGCCTTGCAGATTAGGGCAAAAGCTAGCTATTCATAATGTCTCCTGGTGAACCAAGGTTTTTAACTATTTTGTAACTTTATGTGAACTTCAGCATACAGTGTTTTCCCTCGGGGCTAGTCAATAGAGTTTAATGTAGATTTGAATCCTAGCTGTGAAAATTTACAGAGCTTTACTCACGTCTTCAAAATTTGAGTCAGTATGGAGTTCCAAGTTTTTTTCCTGCTAACTTTAAACATGAACTGTAACGACATAATTTGACTGACTTTGGAAGCAACTAGACAGGAACAACTGGTTTTATTTTTAAAGAGGGCATTACTGTATTGTTATGGCTGGCTATGCATGGATCTTACTATCTCAGTCTTCCCAAATACCCAGATGCCCCTTCTTGTCCCTTAGTTACTTTCGTAAATAAAAACAAAGCAAATTATTTTAAATTATGTTAAAACACAGTGTTCAAACTAAAGCATAATTACAGTTTATGAGTAAAAACAGTGTATTAATGTCATATCCATTAAAGTACTAAATTACTGAAAGCCCGAAATGATCTGAATAACCACATTTTAAAATTAGAAATGTCAGCTATTTTTGATTGCTCCTTATTTCTCACCTTTTCATCTATAAATTGTTTCCATGTCTATCTAGGCCAGACATAGTGGTGTTTGCCTCTAATCCCACCTCCCAAGGGGCAGAGTATACAGCTTTACTTGGGCTATATAATAAACCCCCTCCCCCATTTCACAAAAACAACAGAAGATTTAACCTTCCACATAAAATTCAAAGACAATAACTTGTCTTGGGGTTTCAAATACATAACAGGAAAAATCATAAAGACAAAGATTTTAAGTATTTACAAGCTTTGATTAATCTTCTAATGGATCCTAATAGGATATCCTTAATGGTCCCAGGTAACTTTTATTTTTACTAAAGATGCATGTTTGACTTTTAGATTACTGTGGCGCTTCTGTCTTTTGTTTTGAAGGGTCTCAAGTATCCCTTCCGGGCCTGCAACTCACTGTGGTTCATAAACATGTACTACCACATCCAGCTTATGCAGTGATGATAAGTGAACCCGGAACTTCATGTGGGCTGAGCACACTGATACTACATACCCAGCCAAAAGCTTACTATTTCTTAATCTTTTTTATTAAGGATCCTCCCTCCCATGAATTTATAATTTCTCTTCTGGCTTTGCTAGAAAGCGTAATGAAAGGTTAAAAGACTGTAAATCCGCTTTGATAAACCTTGAATGTAAGAAAGGGGTGCAGTGATAGTCAGGGAAACACTGTCAGAAAAGGCTTGAGTTGCACTTTTGCCACTGTCGAGGAACCATGGCCTTGTGGGATGGCATCAGATGCCTTGATTTTCTCCTTATTGTTAAAGGATTGGTATAGAATCATTCGTTGATATCCAATAGAACTTTTTGCAGTGATGGAAATGCCCGTTATCTGTGCTAGCCATTATGGAAGCCACCAGCCACAGTGGCTGTTAAGCTCTTAAAATGTAGCTAATGGGCGGAAGCATTCAATACATTGTTTTTACCTGATGTCAACTTAAACAGATATGGGTCTCTCCAAATTGGACACACAGGAATTAGAACAATGTAATCACTGGGCTCATGTCTTAAAGACACTAGTTAAAAACACCCCTTTCCTGGAGGTGGTGGTTGTTAGTCCTAATGTAACTTCTGAGAACTTGTTGTTGATCTGGTTTGGGTGTGGTGTGTGTGTGTGTGTGTGTGTGTTATACAGGCATGCATGTATGTGGAAGCCAAAGGTTGGCATTGGGTGTTTTCTTAAATATTGTTCTGTACTTAATTTCTGAGACAGGGTTTCTAACTAAAGACCTCAGGGATCTGCCTGTCTCCACTTCTTTTATGTGGTGCAGAAGAATCTGAACTTGGGTCCTAGTGTTTAGGCAGCAAGCATTCTACCATCTTCCCTGGTTTCTTGAAACAAAGTCTCATTTCATAGCCCGTGCTGGCTTTGAACTTGTGTTTGCCTCAACTTGCTAGGGTTTTTGGTGTGTGCACCAGACCCTGCCAATAATCTGTTTAATGTGTGTCCCAGAAAGTTTTTCTTACCAAATTAGTTAGGGAAACACTAAGTTTGGTTTTGAACTCCTTTCTGCTTTTCACGCTGACTTGAGTGTTAATTTAGAATTTAGTGTAGAAGTAAGGTCTAAACAAAGTGGGCAAGCTGGCTGGGCTCTGGCTCTGACTTTCTTGTCTTATTCTTAAGGCAATTTGCCTACTTTCTTAGTGCTTTGTTCTCTTCATCTGAAAAAATGGGGTGAGAATCAAGTCTTAATCTTTTCATAGGGTTTCTGTAAGCCTCCACCNNGAGATGTGATGATCACTGCACTTAAAAACTGANTAGCTCTGTCAGTGTCTTCCCAGATCTCCTTTTCACTGTACAATTGCCACTCCTATTATAAAGCTGCTTGTATGTAATAGTTTATTTAAAGCATTCTAGCTCAATTATTTGACCATACTTTGTAGTCTAGTCAAAGAACAGACATACCAGGTCTAGTAGATTTTTATATTTTCTGGTGTTTGGCATTGTAATTTATAGACTAATACCTATTACTTTACTTTTTGACTTTAAAATTTTTAATCTATTAAATTATGTTTAATTTAATGGGAGAAATACCCCTTTTATATATATATTAATATATATGTGTGTGTGTGTATCCAACTCGGTATTGGTTAGCTTCTATTCAGTAATTACATGACTTTTCATTCCATTTTTATTTATTTATTGTGTTTGTATTTATGTGTGTGGGCGTCAGAAAACAGCTTGCAGCCTTCCACCATCCGGGTCCCTGGGATTGAACTCAGGTCATCAGGCTTGGTGGCAANTTTCTCTCTACCCATCTCACCAGTCATACATGACTTTTGAGCAGCCTGTTCCAAATATGTTTTTAAAAGATGAATGCACCAGGGGTGTAGCTAAATGCTGGTACTTGCCTGACATTTGCAAGGTGCTGAGTTTAATCCCCAACACACAAAAAAATTAAACAATGGTAATGATCTTAAGACCCTCTAGGCCACTGTGTTTCCTAATTAATTTTTATAAAACCATGTTATTTTTAATTAGCATTTCAGGTTCATACTTAGTTTGATAACTGTTTTCCTGAAAAACTAAAAGCCCATTTGTAAGATGTTTTATCACACATCCTTCCTTTGTAGTAGAAAAGGAGGAAAAGTGAGATCCAAGTGATTGTGGCGTCCAAATTTGTAATACTGATCAGACCAGAAATTGGACTCAAAACTGTAGACATTTGGACCTAATCACTAACCAGACTATGCATTTGATCCCGGTGGTATAATGAGACAGAGGCCAGCAAGAACTAAGTAGCTTTCTAGCTCCTAAATCCAGTCATCTCTTGAGTTCTCATCTGAACTTGATGATCTCACACAAGTTTAAGATTTGAGAAAAATAGAGGGGCAGTGGTGGCACATGCCTTTAATCTCAGCACTCGGGAGGACTAGTGGATGGATCTCTGTGAATTCGAGGCCAACCTGGTCTACAGAGATCCAGGACAGCCAGGGCTATGCAGAGAAACCCTCTCTCAAAAAAAACCAAAAAAAAATAAAAATAAAAATAAAGGATTTGAGAAAACATCTAATATCGCACACCCTCTCAGATAGTTATGTCTAGGTCATGAATTATTCTTTGTCCAACTTAATCCATGCTTTGCACACTCCATATTCAGCCATTACTTATCCATATCAGGTTGACTGTCAAGGTGTCACAGGCTGTGTTCAAATACCTTTATGTCCATAGCAACCTAGATTTATATCATCCCATCTTCATCTCATTGTGTAGGCATTGTATCATCACTAGAAGAGTGAAAGTACATTCGCATAACTTTTATTAGTGTTAGATAATGTGTACCTAGTGTATAAATTAAACTTCATTTTAGGTACTTAGTGTATAGAAGTACACGCTGTCTACATAGGGTTTAGAACTATCCTCAGTTTCTGCCATTGGGGGGGTACAACGGGGGGGGGAATCTTAGAAAAAAATCCCCATAAAGAGACTCACCATGTTTGTTCCTTGTACAAAAATTTAATGGCAGTGTTATTCATAGTCAAATCTGGATGGAGAAAACAAACTAATACATGGATAAAGTGGAATACTGCTTAGTAGTAAAAGGCAATGGACCATTTGTAGATGTAGTAACAGATGGGTCTCAAATATGCCATGCTGATTGAAAGAAATTAGGCACAGAAATGTTCGTACTTCNGATCTTTTCCTTAAGACAGGATTTCTGTGTAACCTAAGATGACCTTGTATTTCAGTCTCCTGTCTCAAGTCTCTGGAGTGCTGGGCTTACAGGTAGGTATGCACCAGTGCTCTTAATCTTAAATATAAGTTGACCTTCCCTGAAAAATCNAAAGTCCAAAGTATCTCAAAACTCAAAACGTTTTGAGTACCATATCACACCACGCAGGTAGAAAATTTGACCTGACCTGAAGTGATAGTCCACAGTCAAAACATAGGTACAGGAGCTGGAAAAATGGCTTACCAGTTATGAGCACTGGCTGGTCTTCTAGCAACCCAGATTTGGTTCCCAGTACCTACATGGTGGCTCTAGTTCCAAGGGATCCAACGCCCTCTTCTGGACTCTACAGGCACCAGGCATACACAAGGAGTACACAGACATACATGCAAACAAAACACTCATAAAATAAATTTTTAAAGAGGAGGGCCAGGAATGTTGGCATATACCTTTAATCCCAGCACTTAGAAGGCAGAGAGGCAGGAGGAACCTTGGGAGTTTGTGGCTAGCCTGGTCTACATACCAAGTTCCAGGCCAGACAAGGCTACATAGTGAGACCCCATCACAAAAAAAGAAAAACATAGGTGCAATAAAAACAAGATTACTTAAATGTAAAGACAGGTGCATGATGATATTTAGCTGTAATACCAACACTCAGAAGGCTAAGGCAGGGGATTTAAAGTCCAGCTTCAACTACCTAATCAGACTTTGTCTTGTGATAGGGGTGGGGTAGGGGAGGTGGTAAATAATCTAGTTGAAGTATTCACACCCAAAGGCTAGGAAGATTGGTCCAAGGTCAAGGCCAGCCTAGACTACAGAGTGAAACCATATCTGAAGCAAAAAAAAAGAAAAATCAGGCCTGTAATCCCAACTGTTCTAGAAATTATATCAAGGCAAATGAATTTAGGGCCTGCCTAGATAATTTAGTGAGACCCTATATTATTATAATAATAGAATCCAGATATGGTGACTCATACCTGTAATCCCGACATTAGGAACTCTGAGGCAAGAGGACTGCCACAGGTTTGAGGCCATGATGAACTACAGAATGAAACATATCTCTAAAGACAAATGATTTTTTAAGTACTTTTATGTATATGGAACATAAATTAATTTTTCTATGTTTACATTTGGGTCTCTCCACAAGAAAATTCATTTTTGTATTTCAAATTCTTTTACTCCCAAGCATTTTAAATAAAGATATTTAACCTTTACCATATAATATATTCCATTTTGGGAATTGGAACGCTTCTTGTCTAAAGCATTTAAAATAAAGGATACCCTCCGGGCAAAGTGGTGCACACCTTTAATCCCAGCACTCAGAGTTTGAGGCCAGCCTGGTCTACAGAGTTCCAGGATGACCAGGGTTACACAGAGAAACCCTGTCTCAAAAAAGCAAACAAAAGATGAAGAATTCTCAACCTGCATTTGTAAAATATTTATAAAAACAGGACTCTGGAACAAAAATAGGAATTGATAGGAAAGATACATGAGAGCTTTTCAGATTAGACAGGAAAGTTGAATTTTAATATACATTGAAAAGTGTGTCTTTCCGTAATAAAAGGCTTTATGGGGGCTTAGAGGGAACTACAAACTGCAATTTGTTGTTGTTGTTGTTGTTTGTGTGGGTTGTTTTTTGTTTTGGTTTGATTTTGATTTTTCGAGACAAGGTGTCTCTGTGTAACGGCCTGGAACTCACAGAGATCCACCTGCTTCTGCCTCCCAAGTGCTGGGGGATTAAAGGCGTGTGCCACCATGCCTGGCTACAAATTACAATTTTTAAAATNAAATTACTTGTGTGTTTATGCACATGCATATTCACAAATGTGTGCCTTACATGTGGGTCAGGGAACAACTTTGTGAAGTTAGTTCTCTCCTACCTTTTCCTGGAACTCAGCCATCAAACTCACGTCATCAGGCTTGCATTGCAAGGTTTTTGACCCACCAAGCCATCTTGCTGGCTCCATACTTAAATTTCTAAAAAGTGCTAATGAAATTATCATAATTCTAATCTGTGGGATTGCACGATGTGTATAAGAGACAGATACTTAAATTTCTAAAAAGTGCTAATGAAATTATCATAATTCTAATCTGTGGGATTGCACTTCAGAGCAGGGAGTAGAGGAACACTGATAACCATAAACACATCAATAAAAATAAACTAGCTCAAATAAGAACAGAATAAATACAAAGGTGGGAAATAATATTCCAGTGCTACATTAATATACAAAATGAAGAAAAACATAANTGTTTTTATAATGCAGTAATAATATATAACTTCTAAACTGATAAAGATAGCACAAAGAAATGAAAAGTACAGCTAAGACAGGAGGAATATGATTGTAAACCTTGAATATGTGGTCTCTGGTTTTTAAGGAAATAACATCTTAATTAAGTGAACTTTTACTATAGATACAAAGATGATTACATATTTGGAAATTTATGTAACTTAACCTATTACTAGGTCTAAAGACAAAAGTCATCAATCATGCAGAGGCCTGTAAACACTTTTCTAACAAAANCATTGAAAAAACAAGAATGGATCCATCGGTGATGTTTATTAACATTTTGTCTTAATAAATATGCACCTTCCACAGTATTCAATGTCTTAACTAGGTTTGGCTATAGAAAGTCATGAAGTATTCTCTGAATACTAGAGAAATAGCCAGACCCATGAGAATACATGCTTGTTAATCCAGTACTTGGTTGGTGGCATAGGAGGATTGAGAGTTCAAAGCCAGCCTCAACTATGTAGAGACACTGCCTAAAACAAATAAATAGGCACCTTAATCTTAAAACCAGCATTTTATAGGAATAGATAAAGAGCATTTAATAAGAATGATAAAGACCAAANTAAGTGTCCTCACTATCCCTATTGTTTAATGGTATGCTGGAAGTATGAGCTCATAAACAGGAAAGGAGAAATAGAGGTGTAATAATGGAGAAAGAAGAAATAAAAGTTTCTTACGTGGTAATGTGATTGTTTAATATGAAAAGCCCTAGAAAATCAATGGCAAAACTATCTTAAAATAATTAGACAAGATAGAAAATAAAATAATAAATTTCCATGTACTGCAAAAACATAGTTATTGGCAGTAGAACTGTGCCAGACATGGTACACACTTGTTTTCCAGAGGCAGAGATAGGAGGACTAGGAGGTCATCCTTAACCTCATAGTAATTCAAAACCAGCCTGGGCTTACAAGACAAAACCCCGTGTCAAAAACAAAGAACAGGTGGGTGGTGGTGGTTGTGCACACCTTTAATCCCAGCAGGCAGAGGCAGGCGGATCTCTGTGAATTTGAGACCAGCCTGGTCTACAGAGAGAGTTCCAGGACAGTAAGGGCAATACAGAGAAACCCTGTCTCAAGAAATCAAAAGAAAAAAAAAATTGAGGATCTCAAAGATGGGTTTAGACTTACCAAACATCAAAATACCCTAGAAAGTGTCTAAAATTATAAAGGCAGAACCTTGCCACATGAAAGACTGATGAAACACAGTCATGTGCACCATAACTATTTCAGTCAGTTAACTACATGTACAGCAGTAGTCCCATGAGATTATTATGCTGCTGAAAAATTCCTCTTGCCTGGTGACATCGTAGCTATAGCTGAAACAGTATAGCACAGCACTGTGTGCTTCTGGTAATGTTGGTACCAACAAATGTATGCTGCTAGTCCTAGCAAAGTAGCACATGTCAGTGTATATAGTACATATTGCTTGATAGTTAATTAAGGGTTTCAGGTTTGTCTTTTTGTACACTTTGCAGACTGGGGATTGTTAATTAGATTCTTTGTGGCGTGGGACTGTTAGACCATTTCAGTGTGTTTTTATATGGACATTTTTATACACCATTTCTCGTGTGTATTAAATACCTAGGAGTGGGAGGGTAGCATGTATAGATTTAACTTTTTAGGAAACTGTTTTGCGATGTGCCATTTTATAATTCCTAATAGGTTTTCTCCCCACACCCCCATAATAAGTTTGTCCACTGACACAGTAAGCCAGATCAAGCCGAATTGAAAAAGTATAACAACAGGTATATGGAGCAAAGAACCTGGTTCCAGAGATTGAGGCCAGAGAAGTTGCATGCCACAGACTTAAGCAGGGAGGCTTTATAGGTTGTAGGCGAGGGGTGATGAAGTGTCTGAGACAAGCTGGATTTGTGCCCAAGTATGGTCAAAAGCTGAGCACTTAGGGCGGGTACTTGGGCTGCATGCAACATCAGGGGAGGAAGTTGCTATAGTTGCCAAGAATGCAGAAATGGTCATTTTTGCACCTTTCCTTTTTTCAGAGACTCTGAACAGCAGGATTTGGGGAGAGAGACAGAGACAGGAATGGAGCTTTCCAGATTGTGCAGGGGTGAGCCAGAGGCTCCAACCAATTCCCATCTGCATTGTATTGGCAGTTACTTGCCACACTGAGCATAGAGTGTAGGGTTGTTGGTATGGTATTGGTTTGGGGGAATTTTTATCACTTTAGTGTATATTTCTCTTGGGGTGGGGGGTATCACTTTAGAGTGGTTATTTTTAAAAGCTTAGCATAAAATACACTTGCCTCATTGCACAGCAGTGGCCTCAAGAGTTCTTGGGTTTGCTCCAGCTTTGGACTGTGCTACTTCTCCTGTGCTTGTTCTAAGAATGTGTTATTCTGCTTTTCATGACCCCTAAGCATTGCCACTGCCTATGTTGCCAGCAGGAGTGATAATCTGGCCCAATATGGTGGTGTACACCTTTAATCTCAACACTTGAGAGGCAAACAGATCTGTATGCGTTAAAAGCCAGCCTGGTCTATATAGTAAGTTTCAGGCCAGCCAAGGTGTCATGGCGAGACCCTGTCTCAGGGGTTTTTGTTTATTTTGTCTTGTTTTTGTTGTTTAAAGAATGGTGGACCTGCCGGGCGGTGGTGGAGCACGCCTTTAATCCCAGCACTTGGGAGGCAGAGGCAGGCGGATCTCTGTGAGTTTGAGGCCAGCCTGGTCTACAGAGTGAGTCTCAGGACAGCCAGGACTACACAGAGAAACTCTGTCTTGAGGGGGGAAAAAATAGTGGACCTGGAAACAAAGTTAAAACTGATTTAATTTTGTTTAATTTTAAGGAGTACAAAAGTGAAAAATGAATGTTGGTATTAAGCTAGCCAGTCAGGCATGTCCTGTTCTATAATTACAAGCTTAAAGAGCCAGAACAAAGATACTGAAGAATCTCCTGTATTGAAGGCAGCAACACTAAATTCAAGAAAGCCTGATATCAGAAATGGAGAAACATAATGACCTAAATGGAAGATGAGACAGAAGCATATTCTTAGGCGCTGTGATGATGAAAGCTTGATAAAAAGGTTTTAAATGTTGAAGCCGGGCGGTGGTGGTGGCACACGCCTAATCCCAGCACTTGAGAGGCAGAGGTAGGCGGATCTCTGTGAGTTCAAGGCCAGTTTGGTCTACAGCAGGAGTTCCAGGACAGCCAGGACTGTTACACAGAGAAACCCTGTATTGAAAAAAAAAACAAAAAATAATGAGGTTTTAAATGTTGAAAAGGCAAGCTTGCCCAGAGTTGAACTAACTCTTAACTCTGAAGGAGTGAGTGGACCTGTGTTGGAATTTCCAGAACATATCCCTGTCGTTAGTGACAAATGACTATAGGGTAAAGTTGAGAAACACAGAAGTACATGATAGAAACCTAGTACTTTAAGTGGAATTTCACATCAGAGGTAAGATTTAATAAATGATGTTACAGGAACTAGGGTAGCCATTTAAAAACAGATGTTAGATCCTTCACCACTCATGAGAATGAAGTCTAAATGGCTCAGAGTCTTAAAGATAGAAACAAACTGTACAAACATTAGGAGAAAATGGAGGTGCATTTTTCTGTGTTGCAATTTAGGGAAATTTTTCTGATATTGACTGATAGAGGTAGATGGAAGGAAATGCTGGTCCTTAGTGCATACTCTGCTAGAATATGTGTTCACCATGCCCAAGACCCTGAGTTTGATCTCCAGTAATAAAAAAATAAATAACTTCGTACATTTTATCACACCACCCACCAAGAGAGGGTCTCACTATGCAACTTTGACTGGTCTGTAACTCACTATGTAAACCAAGTTGGCCTTGAACTCACAAAATCTGCCTATTTCTGCCTCCTGAGTACTGGAGTTAATCAGATATGTTTTATTGCATGCTAAAAAGTTCCATAAGCAAAAAACAAAATTTACAGATAAATCCATACTAACTACAAACAACTTTGGGGGGAAAAGGTTTTGAGACTAGAAATTGAAAAGAGAAAGGTCAAAAGATACATAAACAAAAGAAAGTATGAAAGTCTAGTTGATGGTGACTGCCTTTGGTCCCAACCCTAGGGAAGCAGGCAGATCTTTGAGTTCAAAGCCAGCCTGGATCTACATAATGAGTTCCCAGAACTATATAGGGAGACCCTTGTTTCCAAAAAAAGGGGGGGGGGGACAGTATAAAGCTATCCTATGTTAAGATAGGAAATGCTGGGTTTTAATACTGACCACTAATGAGGATTAGAATTCCCTAAAGAAATTAATTTTAGAGCTGAAGTGCAGTGTCAGTGTAAAGTCAGCTGGGGATATATTAATATGCCAGAAAGTAACGAATTACCCAAAAAGCACAGGTAGAATGCCAAATGGGTGTGGGAGCCAGTTCAAGAAGACCTGAGCAGCCAAATTGGGATCGTTTGATCCCCAAAATGAGTGAGGACAATGATGGAGGAGGAGCAGAAGTTAATTCAGACTGATAATGAAAAATGATAGGACTTACTGCTGACTCATGAAGTACTAGAATTGGAAAATAATTTTTGCAACCATCGTTACAAAATTTTGTTTGTCAAAAATTATCGCATACTAAACTAGATGTTAGATTACTATAAAGAACGATATTAGCTGGTATGGTGGCATACACTTTTAATCCCAGCACTCAGGAAGCAGAGGCAGGCAGATCTCTGAGTTAAAGGCTAACCTGGTCTACATAGTAAGTTCCAGACATCCCAGAGCTACACAGAGAAACCCTGTCTCAAAAAAAAAAAAAAAAACAATATCTGCACATTAGTGTCCTGGAAAAGGACAAGAAAACTAAACTAGACCATTACCAACTAGTCAAAACTAATGTCACCGGTGAGGTGCCATTAGGTGCCATCCTGTGCCTCTAGATGCAATATATTCTGTAAGCAGAACATCACTTACTATTATGGCAGTATAAACCCCAAACGGGAAAGAAAACCCTATTAAAAATGGAAGAACCTGTGTTCTCAAAAGTAAATAAATAAACTTCCAAAGACATTATTATATTAGGTCAGTCAGAATGTGTGTGGTGGATTAGAAATTAGCACCCTAATTGCTTGGTTTGTTTCGGGGGGAGGGTGGTTATTTGTTTTTGTTATTTGAGTTATTTTGTTATTTGATTTTTCTATGTAACTCAAGCCAACATGGAACTTGCTATGTAGCCCATGCTGGCTTCAAACTCAGAATCCTCCTGCCTCAGCTTTCCAAATGCTAGATTATAACAGACCTCACATGCCTGGCAGAAAAGCACTATATTATTATATTTTCTACAGCTGATAACCATGGTGAAGCTATGAAAGAATGTTTTTATTCTTAGGATTGGTGTATATGGTTTAAGTAAACTATGTATTTAGAGAGAAGAACAAATAAATGGGGCAAAATGTTACACACTGGTAAATATGAGTGCACAGGCATTTGTTGTGCAGTTCTTCCCGCCTTCCTGAAAGTTTGACATTATTTCTTTCCAAAGAATTGTAAAGGACTATACTGACAGATTGTTTTCATCCATCTAACAAAAATGAGAATGTATTCCCCTGGGTAGGCCTTGGGAAACTAGCACTCCAGATATTGCTGGGACAGTAACACAGCTGGTAAAATTTCTTTGGAAGGAACTTTAACTATGTATAACAAGATTGCATGTACAAATACCTTCTATCCAAGCTTCTATCTTTTGAGACTGTATTATACACTAGGGGTTTATCTACCATAATATAAAACACATATACATAATTTTTTTGGAGCAAAGAAAATATCCAAAGCTAGATATTTTTATAAAGAAAGGAATGATATATTCTATGTGGATTGTCATTTCTGAAATTTTGTGTTTAAGAAAGAAAGGAGGGGCTCGAGAGATGCCCCTATCGATGACGTTCTTGCATTGCAAAAGAAGGCCTGAGTTTGAATCCCTACATCTATAAAAAGCCAAGCATGGTAGTGGACACCTGTAACCCCAGCACTGGGGAAGGCCACAAAGACTGGCAGGAGCCCTCTGGACAGCCACTTTACCTGAATCAGTGAGCTCCAGGTTCAGTGAGAGATCACATCTCAACAAATAGGGTGGAGAGGGATTGAGGAAGACACCTGAAGTTGACCTCTGATACATGCATATTCACATACATACACAAAACATACGCATATACCACACACATACCAAATAAAGGGCTTGAATAAGTACATTGATTTTTGTCTAGGGACACCATTCTCACTTGGGAAGAAAAATAGATACAGACTGGAAAGAGAAAGAAAAGGCTTTGGGGGAGTAGATTAGGAATTGGAAGTAAAATTGTGGATTCACNATTTCCTTAAATGTGCCTGTATATACTTCTATATTATGTGTATGTGTGTATAGATTTCTGCAGGGGCTCAGAAGTGAAGGTGGTGGGTGGGTGGGTGAGGGGTGGTGGTGGTGGTGGTGGTTCTTCAAGAGACAGGGTCTGTGATTCATCCTTAGAATGATGGTAAACACCTTTGCCTCCCAAATGATGGGATTACAGACATGTAACACAACACTCAGTTTATGCTTTGATGAAGATCAGACAAACCAGAGCTTCAGGCTTCCTAAACAAGCCCTCTACCAACTAGGCTACATTCCCATCCATTTTCTGGTTTTTGAGAGAGAATTTTTTTTTCCTTGGTTTTTTGCTTTTCAAGACAGGGTTTCTCTGTGTGGCCTCGTCTGCCTAGAACTCACGCTGTAGGCCATGCTGCCGTTAAACTCAGATCCGCCTGCCTGTGCATGAATTAAAGTCAATTTATTCCTTTTATGTGTGTTTTGCATTTTATGTGTGTTTCTAAGGAGATCAGAAAAGGCATCGGATCCCCTACAACTGGAGTTACAGATGGCTATGAACCACCTGGTGGGTTCTAAGAATCGAACCCAGATCCATCTTCAAGAATAGCCAGTGCTCTTTAACCACTGAGCTGTATCTCTAGCTGCTTCCACACAGAATCTTGCTATATCGTCCAGATTAGCCTCAAACACTGTTCTTCCTCTGCCTCTTAANTGTTGGGCTTAAAGGCATAAATGCTGGGATTATAGGCTTCCGCCATCCAGCCAGTCATTCTTACGGTTTTAATTTACATTTTACAATAGCTAAAATAGCTAAGCTGCTTTTCATGTCTTTATTTGCTATCTGAGTATCTTTGAAATGTCTGTTAAGTATTTTGCCTTAATTTTAAAATGAATTGTTTTAGTCACTAAAGTGATTTTGTTTTTTTCTTTCTTTGTTTTGGGAATGTGTTTGTTTTGTTTTGTTGTTTTAGATAAGGTTGCTTGTACCCTAGGCTGACTGACCTGGAACTCATTTTGTAGCAGAGAGTGACCTTGAATTCCTGATGCCTCTAAGTTCTGAGAATGGCACCACACTGTTCTCTTCTGGTTTGTATTTTGGGTTTT
>LZPO01007974.1:432470-463740 GCA_001675575.1 Neotoma lepida | reverse complement strand
AAAACAGTTTGAAAGGTGTTGTTTTCAGAGCATCTGATGTAAAAACAATATGTCAGATAATCATGTTATTTTACTTTGATTTATCTTTGGTAATTTGCCCTAATATCTCTTAACCTGACATGATTAATTTATATTTAAAGACTGTCTACTGTGCATACATAAACAGAAAAGTTAGAAATTAGTGCAGTTTTGTTTGCACTTATCATTTTGCTAAGGGCTTTATTAAATAGCAGCATGTGAACAAAACTGCACATGCTTTCTTACCATGAAATCCAAGTAAGTTCTCAGTCATTCCACCAGTGAAGGATTTTCATCAGACTAAAGTATATTGATTCTCTAGTGTAAACATATATTAAAGCCCAGTGCATTAATTTGTTGGTTTTCTTCCTTTAATGTACAAATGTTAAGCTCTTTGCCTGTGACATACTGTCTAAGAGAACCTAACATGCAACTTTTAGGTGCTTATCTGAGAGTCAAGTGGATGATTTATGCCGTACTGTTGATAATACAGACATACTGGAGAACAACGGTGTAACATCTATGGTTGCATTATGTACAAAAGCTACAAAGAGAACTACAGAGCTGGAATGTCAGTCACTAGCAGGACACCTACCAGCCATACACAAAAGGTCCTGTACTTAGCACTGCAGAGCATAAAGCGCAAACTCAGTCCTCACAGTGTTGCTCTGTGGTGCTGAGATGCTCAGAATTCCATAGTAAGTCTTCATCCCAGATTCCTGCACATTTGTCTGTTGTCTCTTTTTAAATGGCTTTCATCTTTCTTTAGACCTTCTTTTTAATGTTTTATGTCATAAACTAGGTCAAGCTTTTTTATATAATAGCCAGAATATTTTAAAAATAGCATTTCAAGGTCCTGAAAGTTTCAGTTCCTGTCCATATCTTTGAACAGTTATACTGAATAAAGTTGACTACATCTCTTAAAATAATTAAGTTGGTTGATTTTACTTACAGCTTTGCTATTTTAAGATTGAAATGGTCATAGGGCAGGTAATTCTACCTTGGAAATAAGTACAATTCCAGAAGGGACTGGAAAAATGAATACTAAACTAAGAATTGTGGTTATATGAAGTGGAGCTCTTTGAGTGGGGTTAGAGATAGTAATAAAGGACCTATTTTATAACTTAAAATTCAGTTTAGGATCTGGGTATGGTAGCATATACTTATAATCCTAGCACTTGGGAAGTGGAAGCAAGAGATTCCAACAGTTCAAGGCTAGCCTCAGCTACATAGTGAGTTCAAGACTAGCAATAAAGGATATTCTATGGTATAGAATGGAGCAGCTAACTTATTAATAAGGATAATGTGACACCTTCCTTTCTCACTCAGAATGAAACGCCTGTCAGTTATGTGGCGTTCCTATTCCACTCACCTTTCTTTACTGCTTCCTCCTTATCAGAGAGGAAAAGCTTTGTCTTGGTACAGTGAATTTGCTCTGTTGCTTTGATCAACATTTTCAGGTGAAGCCATTTCATTTAAGAGGTAGAACTCATTATAACCTTGATTTTATTATTCAGAGTCGACTCTCCAGTCTTACCCTGGAGATCATTTTCTATCTTGTTTCTAAGAGAAGTTACTGGTTTGGGCTGTGGGAAGTCTGTTACCAGGAATTACTGGGAGCAGAAGACCCTCTCTTATACCATCATCCCTCTAAGACTTAACACGTTCTTTAACAGGGTTTTCTTCTTAAGAGACCCACATCTGNCCTCTAACCCACTTGGGTATCAAATAGGAGCCTTCTTGCTAGTAGAGATTCTTTTTCAAACCTAATTTACAAATACTCATCTCTAATGTGTGATGCAGAGGCAAAGCTGTCTGGTTGAAATAGGAGTTGTCATGAGTGTGTTATCCGAGTCCTGATTGCCTGGATTTCCCAGTTTAACCAACCTCTTGTCAAGTAAGGGTCCAAATACCCTATTGTCAGCACTTAAATCAGTCAGACATTTTCAAGTATGAAATTCTTTAAATTTCTGTAAATGAAGTTCCACAACATACGTTGTAAGAATAGAGAGATGGCTCAGCAGTTAAGCTCATACACTGCTCTTGCAGGACTCAAGTTTGTTCCAGTACCCATGTTGAGTGGTTCAGAACTGCCTGTAACTCCAGCTCTACAGAGATCTGATGCCTATGGCCTCCTTGAGTACCTACATACACATACACAAAGCCACAGACATACATAAACATAATTTAAAATAAAAATAAAGGTGACATAGTGTAACTTTGTCTAATAAAGAATCTTTGGAACCAACCTTGTTGTTGAAACCCTGTAATCTCAGCTACAAAAGGATCACAAGTTTAAGGCCAGCCTGGGCAATTTGATGAGACCTCATTGTCACCAAAAGAAAGAAAGATAACAATGAAAATTGAGTCCCTTTTGTTCTTTCCCATACTATTTCTTACCTAATAAAATCTGACTCAGACTTCAATCACAGCAAGAAACTACACTGATTTGTTTGGCAGAACAAATTGACCTCTAATCATTGTCCACCTTACGCTGGCAATTCTGAGTTGGAAATCACTGAATTGGATAATAAAATTTTTACTAAATCTTAAGTTAGCAAGGTACGGTGGCACATACTTGTTTTCCCAGGAGTCAGGAAGCTGAGGCTAGAGCACTGTGAGTTCCAGGCCAACCTGGCTACAGTGTGAAACTATCAAAAACTCGAAACAAGAAAAAAAAATGTGATCTTCAATATATAGTCAAAAGGTGGCAGCTTCTTCAAAATCTTTGAGCTCACCTAGACCATTTCTTAAGTAAAGCTTTACTACTTTTTTAGAAGCTGTGTTATAATTTTAAACTTAATTTGATTTTTATAATTTAAAGTCTTTAGTTCTTTTTCAAATTACTTTTGTTAATTTAAGTATGTATATGTGTACATGTGGGTATGTGCACGTAAGTACAGATGCCAATGGAGGCCAAAGATGTCAGATCCCCTGAAGCTGAAATTACAGGTGAGTGTGAAACACCTGGAGAAATAAACTAAAGTCCTCTACAAAAGCAGTATGCACCGAACTATTTCTTCAGCCTTTTCTTAGTTCTTGGTTAGTAGTACCCACACAAGGCAAAATCAAACAAACAAACCAAAACCATAATAGTAATATAGAACCATATACCATTTAGATATGCTGTGTAGATTCATCAGATTCACAGATATTTATCTGGGTGGGGGAGGGTTGGCAGAGGATTGAGATTCGGTCTCTCACTACGTAGCCCAGGCTGGCCTGGAACTCAGTCTTCCTGCCTCAGCCTCCTAAGAGGGATTATAAAGGTGTGCCATCATGTGGAGCTGTGCTGTGACTTGGTTTTGGGGGTGTGGATGGCAGTGCTGAGTTGGGTGGTAGCGGGTATGGGGGATGATTTTTTGATTGGTTGGTTTTCAAAGCAGGATCTCTGTAGACCAGACTACTCTAGAAATCATGGCAGTCCTCCTGCCTCAGCTTATCTGTTGAGATTAGAGACATGATCTACCACACGTAGCTTATACTATGACTGTAAAGCTGAGTTGATTTGACCTTTTCATCCTGCCTCCATGAGTATACCTTGTATCACCTACATAATACAGTCTTTCTGTTATTTTTTTTCCTCTGACCTGAGTGCAGCTTTTTTGAAGAAATAAGTTTTTCATTTATTTGTAACATGTATCATACATATTTGTTTTGTTTTAATGGAGAGATGGCTCAGTGGTTAAGAGCACTGGCTGCTCTTCCAGAAATCACGAGTTCAATTCCCAGCATCCACACGGCAGCTCACAATAGTCTGTAACTCCAGTTCCAGGGGATCCAACACCTTCACCAAGACATGAATGCAGATAAGACACCAATCCACAGAAAATAAAATTTACAAAAAAGAAAAAGAAAANCAGAAGCCCTCTTGTTTGTATATGAGCCTATAACAATAGTTTAGCTTTGTAGTAAAATTCATGATATGATTTCTCAGATACATGTTTATTAGAAATATTATTCAACTAAAATTACCTTTTAGGGTGTTTCCNCCTCTGTCCTTGACTTACAGAAAGAGAACTCTAGAAAATGTGTGATAGAACTTTATCTCATTTATAATTACAGATAGAACCTCCATGTGTCATCTTAGATTATAAAATTTATTTCTAATGAAAATAAAACTTGGGGCTGGAGAGGTGGCTCAGCAGTTAAGAGCACTTGTTACTCTTTCAGGAGACCCANGTTCAATTCCCAGCACCCACATGGTGGCTCACAGCCTTCTGTAACTACAGTTTCAGAGGATCCAAACTCTTCTTCTGGCACCAGGCACAGACACTCATGCAGGCAAAACATTCATATACATAAAACAAAGATAAATAATTCTAATCTTTGTGGCTGGAGAGGTAGCTCAGAGGTTAAGAGCACTGACTGTTCTTCCAGAGGTCCTGAGTTCAATTCCCAGCAACCACATGGTGGCTGACAACCATCTGTAATGAGATCTGGTGCCCTCTTAAGGCCTGCAGGCGTACATGCAGATAAGAGTGCTCACATACATTAAATAAATAATAAATCTTAAAAAACGGGTTGGTTTCTGGTGCTTAGTGTTCCACCCACACTAACACTAACATGAAATGCATTCTCTACAAAGGCAGCGAACCCCCATACTGAAAATCACTTGCCATAGGTTGTCAGGAAAACCTAATTTAAAAGGAAACCTAAATGAATGTCTTAACTTCGGACTCTATCCCAGAGTAGATTTTGTTTTTCTTTTGGTACCTCCTAATGATTAAACTATGTTTTGTTTTATTTTAATTAGGCAGTTTTAAACCCAAGTATGGTGGTGCATACCTGTAATCTCATCACGTAGAATGCTTCCTTGTTTGGGAAGCTGAGCCAGGAGGATCACAGCGAGTATAAGGCTAATTTGATCTACATACTTCCAGGACAGCCTGGGCTACAGAGTAAGACCTTGTGTCAAAAAAAAAAAAAGCCTTCAGATTAGTAACTTGGACTTCCTTTGGATGTGTAGCATTTTTCTCGGGTGTTTTCAAACATTCCATTTTCCTTTTGTATTTTCCTTGCACTCACCATCTCTGTGCTACCCATCCCCCCACCCCACCCCCAATAGATTCTGGTGTCAGATCAACAGGTGAGTATACTTTCTGGAGAGAATAAGTTGGAGTTGTTGGTTTGTTTTGTTTGGGTCAGGGCAGAAGTTGAGATATAGGGCCTTGCTATGTGTCTCAAGCTAGCTTCAGACTCAAAAAAGTTCCTGCCTCAGCCTCCCACGNGCTGCGATTACAGATGGGCAGCACTGTGCCTGGCTTCTTTCCTTGTCTTTTTTGACCAAACATTATTTCATCTTTCTCTTTAATAGGTACACTTTAGTAATCAAGTACTTTTTCGTTCTGAGGTATAATAATGGTGGATTTTGCTTTATCATGGGGATAAATTCTTTCTTGGTTACTTCAGATCTAACCTCTGCCCATTTACACATTCTCTAAAGGTTGGGTGTGGTTATCAAAAGTTGGAGGTTAGCAGTGCTGCAGAAGGAGGTTGTTATTTCTGTATGCGTCATGTGTGCCCTTTTGGAGTCTGAATACCAGTCATCTGGGCTATTGGACTAGCTGGGAATGTTCTCGAGTGAAGGAAATAAGACTTCCTGCCAGGTTATTTTCTTTAGATAGGTAGGTTATCATACATTTGTGTTGGGGACCCCTCAGCATTTGGATTTGGCCATCTGTACAGGACCTGATGACAGCTTACTTTGCAGGGAAGGAGAGTCGCTCCCAGATAGCTCTCACGAGTGGCCCTGGAGCAGGAAGTGGTGGAGCAGATCTTCCTTGTTTGGGAGGAGCCTGAGGTAGACCTCGCATCCTGAGTCTGGAAGGTAAAT
The DNA here is from genome assembly GCA_001675575.1 of Neotoma lepida. Taxonomy (NCBI): domain Eukaryota; kingdom Metazoa; phylum Chordata; class Mammalia; order Rodentia; family Cricetidae; genus Neotoma; species Neotoma lepida. Next base: position 457,886 of record LZPO01007974.1, on the reverse strand, counting down.
TTGTTGTTACCTGTAAATGATGGTTCTGCTAGTTCATGCTATACCAATCCAGACTTCAGAGGTATCCCTCCTGCCAGCAAGAGAAGACAGATGACTTGGATGAAGATGGCTGTCAAGCCCTGGGTCATTCCGTCTTCCACACTTAAAAGAATATTCTTTTTTTTTTTTTAAAGGGCAGATTTATCTATGAAATCACTATCATTTCAACACATCGAGCACATACTTTGTTATAACTGTAGTGCTCTATCTTGTTGATGTTTGTTTCTTCATTTTTTTTCATAGAGTGAACCATATGGATTGGTTTAAGAGGGCCTAGCAGAACCACAACCTTACAGGCAAGAACAAATGTCACTTTCTGCTACTTTCTCCTATACCAATCCAGACTATAGGGACCAAACCAAAGATCTCCCACTCAAGTGAGAATTCCTTTTTTTTTTTTAAAGTAAATATTGACACTTCTTTAATAAATAGCACTAAAAAGTATTTTCTTCAAAGATAATACTGAAGCTTTAAAAATAATCAGCACAACAGATTGTCAAGTCTAGCTCAGAAAGGAGTCCTGTTTGCAAATTTCATTTAGCATTGTGCCCACCTAACCTGTAGCTTGTCAGCATAACCACAGCTCTTCTCAATAAAAACTGAATTCACAGATTTGACAGTCAAGCAAAAAGTAGCTACACTCCTTAAGTCTCATGCAGCTTTATGCATGCATTTACCTGCACCTATCTTCTCTGGTTGCTAAGCCTTACAAGAAATGAATATATGGTCTTTGTATTAATATATGTTAGCTTAGTTTGTGCTACCGTCTTCCTTCTAGCCTCTCCTTTTCTGATCATATCTGCTGGCAATAGGGATGGCCCTATAGTCTAGAATGATGTAGGGGGAGGTAGCAGAACCTGAAGGGTCCAGTCTTCCTGTTTAAAAGGAAAACCAGGCATGGTGGCACACACCCCTATAACCCTAGCACTTGGGAGGGCTGTGGCAGGAGCATTGCAAGTTTGAGGCCAATGTGGTATACATGGCAAATGCCAGGCCAGCCTGAGCTACATAGCAAAACCCTGTGTCAAAAGGGGAGGGGATAGTTTTGTTTTTTCCTTCTCTCTTGGGAAGATGTATATGTTTTCCTTCCCCCATAATCACAAAATAAAATTGAGATCAGGCGTGTCTCTAAGTTAATACGATGTATTCATTGCTTGCTACTCAAAGAGTTAGCTGTTAATTGATTCTGTCTTTGATTTCTAGATCTTAGTTCACTGTTACTTGACATTCTTTTTCCTTCAGAAATTTATAACTGTTCAGAGGGCAAGAGTTAAATATTGCTTTAGACTGACTCTATTCTGGGTTACCATCAAAGTATAAGGGGCATTCCTTCCATGGAATACATTTTCCCAATGTCCATATTTGCTAGTTCATGTTTATGCTTGCTTATCTTTTAATTTTGAGGCTGTTTTGTTTTCACCTGATTTATTCATATTAGGCCTTCTGGAACCTCACCTTATCATTTTATTTATGTCCAGTGTTCTACATTTCATGGAAACCTGATTATCTAGGGCCACAGAGACTAGAATTATCAGCACTAAGGAATAATTATAAACTCATGTACTTGATTTAATTTACTGTTGCATAAAGCCCAAGTAATTGTGTATTGCCTTGCAGTTTAGGGACTCACAGGAGTGGAAACGTTACCTTCTGGGGACTGTGATTGTTACACTCTTAGGTAGTTTTCTCAATTGCCATCTTAACCAGTAGTATGGAGGCCAGTGGTCAGCAGCTCCAACATCGGGAGTTTTCTTTTCATAGAAATTGTTGCATGAGAAATTTTGAGGTAATAAGTTATTTAACAATTTACTGCAGGCTTCGTTTCCCAAATCCTTCAGCTTCCCCGTTTAATGACTTTCCCACTGCTTTTTCCTGTTTTAATAGACTGTATTTACATTCTGTGAAGTTAACTTATATTTGAAATACAGATACTTGTTTTAATTCTCCTGATCACATTGAAACCTGTTAACTGTAATTAACTTTTTTCCTACTCTTGGGCAAGATCTTTAAAAATTAAGGGTTAAAATATTTTCATTCAGTACACATTAAAAACACTAAATTCCTCAAATCACCTTGATTTTATGATGTTGGCCAAGTTTGTAATTCAGGTTTTAGAGTAATTGTTACTTAAATGTCACATCTGGGCTTGAATTTCGAAGTCAACGTGGATCTATTAGGTGCAGATTCTGTCTTCTGCATTGAATTTGGTCCTGACTCGGGCTTTCTCCAAATAGAATTCTTTACAACAAGGAATAGAAACTATACTTTAAGAAAATGTGAATGGAGCCGGGCGGTGGTAGCACATGCTTTTTATCCCAGCACTCAGGAGGCAGAGGCAGGCGGATCTCTGTGAGTTCGAGGCCAGCCTGGGCTACNGAGTGAGTTCCAGGACAGACACCAAAGCTACACAGAGAAACCTTGTCTCGAAAAACCAAAAAAAAAAAAGAAAATGTGAATGGATTAAAATGGCATTTTTATTTGAATATTCCATTATTGATGATACTAATTTTGAATGATATTTCGTGCTTATGTTACTAAGATAATAATTTAATAACTTTTGTATGACAGGCACCTATGGGGACCTGCTGGGGTGATATCTCAGAAAATGTAAGAATAGAAGTTCCCAATACAGACTGCAGTCTACCTACCAAAGTCTTCTGGATTGCTGGAATTATAAAATTAGCAGGTGAAAAGCATACATGATGATTTACTAGAAAATGCTAGTGACACAAACTTTTGTTAAATAAAATATATATATAATATAAATATATATAAATTTTGTGGGTCTTATCAAATAAATAATATATGTATAGTAGAAGTTGGCAGATTTTTTTTTATAAATAGCTAGACAATAAGTATTTTTAGATTTGTAGAGTTTGCGGTCTATTACACTACCATCTCCCACTTTAACATGTGAAAAACTGTAGCAACAAATAAACAAATGGATATAACTACAGGATTTTATTCATGAAATTTGAGTCTCATAAAGCTATCACATCTTTATCTGAAGGAAATATTTTTCCTTCAGTTCTTTTTAGCCATTTAAAAAAAAAAAAAAGAAATCTGCCAGGCAGTGGTGGCCTTTAATCCCAGCACTTGAGAGGCAGAGGCAGGTGGATCTCTGTGAGTTTGAGGCCAGCCTGGTCTACAGAGTGAGTTCCAAGACAGCCAGGACTGTTACACACAGAAACCTTGTCTCAAAAAACCAAAAAAAAAAAAAAAAAAAAAAAATCAAGTAGTAGGCCAGGCCAGCTGGTGGGCTTTTTCTCTAGCTTGTCTCCCTATAACACTGAATATTGCTTTACTGTACTGCCCATAGAGTTACCTAAAAGTGGCCTTGGTGCCAGGTGTGATGGCAAGCACTGGGGAGGCAAGGCAGATGAATCTCTTAGTTTGAGGCCAGCCTGGTCTATGGAGCATATTCCTGATCAGCCAGGCCTATGTAACAAAGACTTTGTCTCAGAAAAAACAAAAAGGTGTCCTAGAGGAGTGAGGGAGTAAATTCAAGGCCTTGTATCCTGCTAGGCAAGGCCTCTCACAGTAACCTACATCCCTACCCCTTGAAAGTAATTCTAATTACATTTTCCTCTTCCGGCGTCGTCAGTAGTGTCTTTATCCTTTGAGGGAGTCACAGCTGGGCAGCTTCACTCTAACGTGCTGGGCAGTTTTTTTTGGTTTTTGTTTTTTGTTGTTTTTATAGTTTCCCCAGTATAAATGATCTGTTAACATGAAGCTGGTCTTTTCGTTCATTGGAAATTTTTTATCTCATCCGTGCCTTTGATCACTCTGGCAATAGTCCCAGGCTCTGTGTTTTCTCCTGTCCACTTCAATCCCATGTCTTTTCCATGAGACTTCTGTCTAACATAAGCATTCTTAAAATGCTTCTGTTGTTTGCTGTACTATAATTCATGACAGCATTTATGTCCCAGATGTTTGAGACACTTGCATGTAAATAGTTCAAAAAATTAGCACCTTTACTATCTCAGAATTATTCCTAATTACTGATTCTGGTTTTATATTTCTGTTTTTTTCTGTTTGCCTCATATATCTTCTGAGTCACTTTACTGTTTTGGTAGTAAGCCTCAGAGAAGCAGGGTCTAGTACTCATACAGCAAGTTGAGGTAAAGGCAAGAAAATCCCCCAAAATTTATGGGCCAGCTAGCCTGGCGTACACTGTGGCAGACAACAAAAGACCCTATCTCAAACAGGGTAGAAGGGAAGGAGTAACACCTGAGATTGTCTTCTGACTTGCACACGCATGTATACACACACACACACACCACAAATACAAAACTTTAAGAACTCTTTCAGACATAGATCACACTTAACATTCCAGCACTTGGGAGGTAGAGACATATAGTCATTTTGTTGCCAGCTTCATNTACGTGAGACCCTGTCTCAAAAGAAAAAGAAAACTACACATTCTCAGAAACTACCTCACCATTTGTTTTCACTGAGGTGTTCCCCCTTCCAAGAATTTGAGAAATTATAAATTGAAATGCAGAGGGAAAGGCCATGCTCTGAAAAACTGTCTTTGTATTCCTAAGGGATTCTCAAAATTGAACCATAGTCCAGCAGGATCAGTATTGCCCAGGGACTTAGAAGTGTAGGTTATCCACGCCACCCCGTGTCTAAATCCCAATCCCTGGCATGGGAGAGAGCCCCTGTAAGGGACTACCCTCCGCTTATAAACAATAGAGGGAGAGCAGAGTTGGACATTGTCCCCCTAGGGGCTGAATCATTGTAGTTTTGTTATCTTACTATATAATGATCGATTTGTTGGTTTTAGGTTACAATGCCCTTTTGAGATATGAAGGATTTGAAAATGATTCTTCTTTGGACTTCTGGTGCAATATATGTGGGTCTGATATTCATCCAGTTGGTTGGTGTGCAGCCAGTGGAAAACCTCTCGTTCCTCCTAGAAGTGAGTAGCTTCACGGCCATTTTATTTTAAACTTCACATTCGTTGATTTTTATAGGTGTGAGTAGTTTGCCTGCATGTATGTGTGTATGTATGTATGTATGTATGTATGTATGTGTGTATGTGTGTATGTGTGCATACATGCCTGGCCCCACAGAGGCCATTTGTGGGTGCTGGGAATCAGACCCCAGTCCTCTGTGAGAGCAGGAATAAGTGCTCTAAAACCACTGGGCCAACTCTCCAGCCCCACAGTCATTTTAAATATGTATATCTTAGTACTGTCTTACACATAATATCCTAAAATGATATAGAAATTAAAATATTTTTATGTCAAATAGTTTTTATGTTAGCAAGACATACTTATTTTCTCCATTCTTGCTACTTTTTAGCACCTTATTAATTCATACTCACGACTTCCAGAGAAGTGTGTTAACCTTGTTTTGTTATGTTTTAATTATTTTGTAAAACAATTCTGTTTGCTAAAGGATAACTAGTTATTTCTTTTGTTTTAGCTGTTCAACACAAATATACAAACTGGAAAGCTTTTCTAGTAAAAAGACTTACTGGTGCCAAAACACTTCCTCCTGATTTCTCACAAAAGGTAAAAATAGGATCATTAATGAATTGAGCTCTTTTAAAAGAATTACTTAGAAGGATTTTTAAGGAATTATAATTTCTGAACTGTTAAATATCAAAATATATGTTCAGAAGAGGTGACTCATACCTATACTCTCAGTACTTGAGACTGAGGCAGAAAGATGGCCAAAAGTTTAAAGTTAACCTCTAGACTAAAAAGTGAAACCCTAGTCCCCAAAACAAAACAAGAGCCAGGCATGGTAATGTGCATGTTTGTTTAATCCCTGCACTTGGGAGGTAGAGGCTAGTGTATCTCCGTAGGTTCAGGGTCACCCAGGTCTGCATAGCAGGTTCCAAGACAGCTAGGGCTAGTGAGACTTGTCTTAAATATATAAATATATTCAATATTGAGAGGGCAATATTAAAACTACTTGTAGACCTTTGTCATGAGTCTCAAACGGGATTTTCTTCTCCTTTTGTTTGAAGGTTTCAGAGAGTATGCAGTATCCTTTCAAACCTTGCATGAGAGTAGAAGTAGTTGACAAGAGGCATTTATGTCGAACAAGAGTAGCGGTGGTGGAAAGTGTAATTGGAGGAAGATTAAGGTTAGTGTATGAAGAGAGTGAAGATAGAACGGACGACTTCTGGTGCCACATGCACAGCCCCTTAATCCACCATATTGGGTGGTCTCGAAGCATAGGCCATCGATTCAAAAGATCTGGTAAGTAACTGTTACAAAAACTTTTATTAAATGTATCAGTGAGGTTGAATAAACTACTTGGTTGTTTCTACAAAGCATAGATCAAAGATAATGTTCTAGTTTGACTGTTCTACTGTAATTACAGTACCTTCTTCCTACACATTTAAAATAATGTACTTTTCATGCATGAGGCCATGGGTTTGATTTCTAGCACCAAAAAAAAAAAAATCCGTAATTTAGTTAATAAAGACTGCTTGTTGATTTTAGATCATAAATATAGTCGTAGTCTCAACCAAGATGGTGTAATTAAAAGATAGCAAAAAAAAAAAAAAATTTTAAATCTGTTTTTCCTCACAACTACAATTGTCTCATTCTTTTCTTGTCCAGACCATTTGAAAGATGTGAAAGGATCTCCTTTCCACTGAATTGTCATCTAAATGGGAAGATTAAGTTTAACTAGACATGACACTAAACACACAAAAACTAGAAAAGCCTAGTGGTACAGGCTGTGCAGGAGGGTCAGGCATGATCATCACTAGTTCAAGGAGAGCCTCAGCAGCTTAGTGAGCCCCTGCCTCAAAAACAAAAGTGAAAAACAGTTGAGGAGATAGGTCGGTACTAAGAGTATTTGGCATGTGTGAGGCACCCTGTTCAATCTCTAGTACCACACCAAAAGGGAAAAAAGCTTCTGATGTTGTAATTCCCTTATTATGGAATCACCAGTATTATAATTAACTGAAATGTAATAGCATATGTACATATACTCTGAAGACAAAGGGCTATTAATATTACTCACCATCATAAATGTAGAAGACATGGGGNTTTTTTTGTTTGTTTGTTTTGGTTTTTGGTTTTTTGCCATGTTTTTTAGAGTATTACATACCTTGTGAGTTTGAACCCTTCAAGGAAGTGTAGGTTTTTTGGTCTTCTCACAAATGCTGACAGATTAGTATGTAACTTTTCCTTGTAGATATTACAAAGAAACAGGATGGACATTTTGATACACCACCACATTTATTTGCTAAGGTAAGAAGTTTATATAAGAGCCCTCATTTGTAAATTAGATTGAAAGAGGGTGTGGGGTTTTTCCTAAAATTATGGATATCACATATGCTCACTTAAAAAATTAAAATCTAATCCTTAAGTGTCACAAATCCTTATTATACTCATTCCTAAATTATGTGTACCTGTATAAATTCTTTCTGTTCCCAAACAAAGGGAATTTACAGCATTAGGTAGATAGGAAAAGGCATCTGGTAAATGTTTTCAAGTTGGAAATTTTGTGTGTGTGTGTTGTGTTTCAAGACAGGGTTTCCCTATGTGGCCTTGGCTGTCCTGGAACTTGCTCTGTAGACCAGGGTAGCCTTGAACTCAAAGATCCACTTGCCTCTGTCACCCAAGTGCTGGGATTAAAGATGTGCACCACGACCACCCAGCCAGAAATATTTTCATTATCAAAATGAAAACATTTAGGAGGCTGAAGAAGGAGAATTACCACAAGTTTCAGGCCAGCCTGTGCTGCAGAGAAAGACCCTATCTCAGGGAGTAGGGGTCGGGGGGGACATTTATGGGCCAGGAAGAGATAGCTTAGCAGGTTCAGGTACTGTTACACATCCTGATGCTCTGAACATCTGTAAAAAGCCTGGTGCAGATACCATGGACTGCATGTGTATTCCAAGCACTTGGACAGCAAAATAGGAGGTGCAAATAGAATCTCCTGGAAGCGTACAGCTCACACAAACTTCAGTTCACAGTGCAGCAGACACAAGAGAGAGATCCTGCGTCAACAAGGTGGGAAGGAAGAACTGACTTCCAAAAGTTCTCCTCCTACCTACACTTGCATGGTGGCACTTGCACACATACGCTCACACACACTAAATAAATAATTCTGAAGGACATATATAATACTGTATATGCTTTCTATAGGTAAAAGAAGTAGACCAGAGTGGAGAATGGTTCAAAGAAGGAATGAAATTGGAGGCTATAGACCCATTAAATCTTTCTACAATATGTGTTGCAACCATTAGGAAGGTAAGAGAGAATATGTTCTAAATTGGAGAAATTCAATCAGAAGAACCAGATTTAAAAACATAAGGGAGCCTCAAGCAGATGTATTTTGAAAAAAGATGTATGTCTGGATCTTCATTGGGAAGAAAGTTACTAAAACTTTCTAATGTGTCAAGATCAGGACTTCACAACCTCTTTTCACCCAGAACTTTAATGCAACCCATGGCATACAGGTTTATGAAATACTTGTACAAATCAAACAGCTACATACCACAAATTTATTTTAAAACAATTCTTTGGTGTATGCATAATTTTGCTGTTTATTAAAAACAAAATCAAATTTACATACTAATGAGATGGATATGCTTGTTGTCTAATAGAACAATCCAAATATAGGTTAATTTGATATTTACATGCTGAAGAATGAGATCAGAAATAGTGATCAGGTGAGCTAGGATATTTCTTTCTTTTTTTTTTTTTTTTTTTTTGTTTTGTTTTGTTTTGTTTTTGTTTTTGTTTTTCGAGACAGGGTTTCTCTGTGTAGCTTTGCGCCTTTCCTGGAACATACTTGGTAGCCCAGGCTGGCCTCAAACTCACAGAGATCCGCCTGCCTCTGCCTCCCGAGTGCTGGGATTAAAGGCGTGAGCCACCACCGCCTGGCTGAGCTAGGATATTTCAAGAAGCTAACGTTGTAACAGTATATACAATATAAAGAGTTTCTTTAGCTTACCCATATAGCCCATCATTGAAGAAGCCAAGGCAGGAACTTCATGAAACAGGGACCACAGAACAATTTTTTTTAAGACGGTGTCTCACTATTTAACCTTGGCTATCCTGAAACTCTCTATGTAAACTAGGCTGGCCTGGAACTCCCAGAGATCCATCTGCCTCTGCTCCCTGAGTGCAGAGCTTAAAGGTGTGAGCTACCATGCCTGGCCATCAGCTACTTTTCTTACACAGCTGGGACCTACCTGCCTAGGGATGTAACAATCAAGAAAATGTCCCACTGACATGCCCACAGGACAATTTGATAGAAGTATTACCTCAATTGAGGTTCCCTTTTTTCCTGGTGACTCTAGTTTGAGCCAAGTTAAGAAAGACTAAATCAGCACATTTAGGAAATGGCAAGTGGTTGATATGCGTATAATACACATATAAAAAGTTGGGGCTGTAGCTGTGTAGCTCAATGGTAGAGTGTTTGCCTAAATATGCAAGGCTCTGGGATCCTCTGTAGAAACAAACAAACAAAACATGTTAACAGGGCAGCCANGGCTACACAAAGAGACCCTGTCTTGGGGGGAGAGGGCAGGTGGATATCAGGCTTCAGAGCTGGTTCCACAGTTAAAAGCACTAATTGCTTTTGCAAAAAAAGGGCCTAAATTTGGTTCCCAGAACCACACGGTGGCTCACATCCATAATTCTAGTTCCAAGCAATCTGATGCCATTTTCTGGCCTGCATGAGCACCAGGGACACACATGCTGCACAGCCGTACATACAGACAAAAACACCCATATACATAACATTTTTTTTTAATTAATAAGTACTTTAAGATTTTTTTTTAAAACAAGAGTCGGAATGTTTGAGATAAGAGTTGTGAACTAAGTGATTGATTGCTTCTCAAGGACTAAAGAAGGAGCTATTGGCATGAGGCAAAGACTAGCTCTCAGAGAACATGTTCAGCATGGAGATAAAATAAATACTGAGACTCTGGAAGGGAGGCAAACTCGAGTTGGTCCTGAAGTTGATAGTGTCTGAGGTCATTGAAACAAAGCGAAGAGCTAAAATCAAAAATGTAAGGGTTGGAGGTGAAAAGCCAACTACCAAAAGAGTTACAGGAGGAGTGATAGAGATGCGAGTATAAATCAGTAGACCAGAACATGGTAGTCTGCGTTGAATGCTTTTAATCCCAGCACTCAGAAAGCATAGGCAGCTAATCTCTGAGTTTGAGGCCAGCCTGATCTACATAGTGAGTTCCTGGCCAGCCAGGGCTACCTAGTGAGAGCTTGTCTCACTAATAATTAAGAGTTATATTTGAGAAGGTAAGTCCTATGGAAAATAGACCACTGAATTGAGAAAATAAGGTTGTGGGTGAATTTTGCAGTCTAGATAAGGATAGAAATGGGAGAGCAACAAATTGCATAGCAGGTACCTTGAACCAGGTCTCAGAGTGNAGTCTACTGAATTCACTGCAAATAATAACCTTATGCCTTTTGTGTTTGAACCTGTATCAATTTTTTGTTGTTTTTTTTTTTNTTTCTTTCTTGGTGGTTATCCAGGATATAAAATATTTTCAGTGTGATGGAAATTAGGAAATGTTAGAGTATAAAACGTGATGTGTTTGGACAAGGTCTTCTTGTGATAGTTGGGCAAGATGTAGAAGTTGGTCTTGTTTAAAAAAAAAAATGTGATGGGTTAGAGAGATAGCTCTGAGGTTAAGAGCACTGGCTGCTCTTCCAGAGGCCCTGAGTTCAATTCCCAGCAACCACATGGTGGCTCACAACTATCTGTAATGAGATCTGGTGCCCTCTTCTGGCATGCAAGAATACATGCAGGCAGAACACTGTATACATAATTAATACATGAAATCTTTTTTTTAATGTGGGAGAAGATAGACAAGGTGCTACAGGTCTGTAATTCCAGGCTTGAGAAGTTGGAGTGAGAGCATCTCAAATTCAAGTCCTAGTATTAGGAGGCAGGCGTGCTACTTATTAACAGCAGTCTGATGTATAAAGTGGAGTTAAGAGGACCCTTTGTTGAACCCAAGCAGCCTTAGTGTCGTAGACAAGCATGGTAAAAGAAGGCAAGTTGAAACTTGAAGAAGGTAGAGGTTTAGCAAGAGTTTTCTCTGTAAAAAGTCAGAAGAGAAGGAACGCATTACCATGTTAGGACTAAGGTCCTGACACTTAACACTACATGGTTTTTGGGGAGCGGGGGTTGTTGTTTTGGTTTGGCTTTTTGTTTTTTAGGTTGTTGTTGTTCAAGACAGGGGGTTCATACTATGTAACTTTAGCTGTCCTGGAGCTCATTTCTATATGGTTTTTGTTTCTGGTACACATTAACAGTCTACATCAGTTTCTCTTTATTGAATCTATTTAACATTCAATAGCAACGTGTTTTGCTTTTAAAGTGCCTTTCTGTAGTAGATTTTCCTTTTTTTCAGAATATCATTTAAAATACCATTTTTTTGTAATAGTGGTATTCATATTCAAGTACTTGGGATTCTCTTGATTTCAAAGGTGCTGGCTGATGGGTTCCTGATGATTGGGATCGATGGCTCAGAAGCAGCAGATGGATCTGACTGGTTCTGTTATCATGCAACCTCTCCTTCTATTTTCCCTGTGGGTTTCTGTGAAATTAACATGATAGAACTGACTCCACCCAGAGGTACTCCATCCCGGTATAAATACTCAGTTTTTAGTCTTGCTTTGTTTCTGTATGGTATCTGCTTATATTTAACACAGCTCTAATTTTCTTGTTGTATGTGTATTTATACACAATATGTGTGAGTATGTATAGATGGACTAAAACATCTAAGAGCTATGGGATGCTCTAATGTTGGGTGGTACATTCCTGAAATCCCAGCAGTTGGGAACAAAGGCAGGAGGATCACCTACAAGTTGGNGACCTGCCTGCTCTACATAGTGAGTCCAGGCCTATACAAGACCTTGTCTCAAGGTTAATACATTAATTAATTAAAATAAAAACACAAACTTGATATTCTAGTTCATTTTAATAAATTACAGTGGAAGTTTTTCCTGAATCTGTTCATGTTACAATGTGTATCAGTATTTACAGACCCTCTAACATAGTAATCTCAATACATGACTGTACACATAGCTTTATTAATATTTTTTATTATTGTATATGTATGGGTGTTTTGTATGTCTGTGCACCACTTGTGTGCTCTGTGCCTGGTGCCTGCGGAGGCAAGAAGAGGGTATCAGATCCCCTGGAACTGTAGTTACAGTTAGGAGCAGTAGGTGCTGGGAACTGAGCCATCTCTCCAGCTCCCACACAAGCACTTTTTAAATGGATACTCAGCCTTCAGAAATGAAGCCTCTCTCTAGATCTTCGAATGGCTTCTATTTTTGTTTGTTCTGTTGAAATGTGGTCCCTGTATTCTTAGCTGGTCTGGAACTCACTGTATAGACCACGGACATTCTCCTGCCTCTACCTCCAAAGTGCTGGGATTAAAGGCATGTGTGACCACGCCCAGCTATCTACCTTTTAAAAGAAAGTATGTCTTTAGCATCTCTCATGATTTAACCAGTGACTTTTCTAACTTCAGTACCTTTGGCTTAGGTTTTTCTCTTAAGTGGGGTTAAGGCAAAGCAAAGGTTTGTTGAAAGTATTTGCTCAGATAGTCTAATTTCCTTCACAAAAAGAAAAATAATCCTGAGTATTAAATGTTAGATTAGACTGTTCTAAAACCTAGTATTGCAGAGAGGGCTTGTAGCTCTTGGTAGTAGGAGCTCCTTGCCCAGTATGCTGAGGCCCTGGATTAGATCTCTATTGCCACCAAGTGGGAAGGGGAAAAAAAGGCAGAAGTCTATCTTTGTAGTAAACAAAGAGTCACTTCTGCATTATGGTAAGGAAACAAACGTGTGTCTGCAAAGGAAGACATCACCATAATATGAAGCCAATATGCTCAGTAATGTTAGAACATGAGTTAGAAGTTCCTTGTTATTACCAAGTGAAGTGTACACTCCTTCAATCCCATTCTTGGAGATAGGGAAGTAAGGAGAGTAAGGTTACTTTCTACTACATAGCATGTTTGAGGCTAGCCTTAGCTTTTGGGACCCCAATTTCAAAAATAAAAATAGAATTTTTTAAAAACAATAAAAAGTTACATCACCTAAAATCTGAGATTTCATGTACTGAGTTATTTAAGATTATGCTAATTTAAATGAACTGTTACCTAAACCAGTTGTATTTTTTAGGTTACACAAAACTTCCTTTTAAATGGTTTGACTACCTCAGGGAAACCGGCTCCATTGCAGCACCAGTAAAACTATTTAATAAGGTAAATTTGAATGGTGGCATGATCATGACATAAGAATGGAAGTTATTCTTGAGACAAAGTTCTTTGCCTCATATTAGAATTTCTTAATAAAGATTAACAAAAACAATATAAGTATTTTCTTTAGGGAAAGAAGCATGTTTATAATCTTTTTTTCTTCCTTTTTTTAAAAAAATTAGTGTAAGGGGGGTTCTTTGTGCCAAGACTCGTGTAGAGGTCAAAGGACAAATTTGTGGAGTCAGGTCTCTCTCTCCACCTTTACATGGATTCTGGGGTCAAATTCAGGTCACCAGGCTTGNGCCTTTGCACGCTGAACCATTTTGTCACCCTAACTATTTGATCTTGAACCAGAGAGAAATGAANATGAATACTAATGACTAATTCGTAAATGCCTCCCTGTTGCAATATGGTGATATAACTAAAGAATTGCTGGGAACTTTGGGAAATGGTTTCAGATGTATTGTTTGCTGTCCTAGTGGTAGCAGAATGCACTCTCCTGAGCACCAGTCTTAATACTTTGTTTTTCTGTGTCAGGATGTTCCAAATCACGGATTTCGTGTAGGGATGAAATTAGAAGCTGTAGATCTCATGGAGCCACGTTTAATATGTGTAGCCACAGTTACTCGAATTATTCATCGTCTCTTGAGGATACATTTTGATGGATGGGAAGAAGAGTATGATCAGTGGGTAGACTGTGAGTCCCCTGACCTCTATCCTGTAGGGTGGTGTCAATTAACTGGATATCAACTGCAACCTCCAGCATCACAGTGTAAGTTGCTAATACAGAAAACAAGTCCTTTTATAAAAACCAGCTAATTCTCCAGAGGGCNGTCTCATATAGATCATCTTATAAGCTCACAGGACAAAAATATATCAATGTCTGATGAGTTGCTGGTTAAGATACTAAGACTCAGTGATATTACAGAATTAGACAGTGTATGCCATGGCAGTGTGAACTCAGTATCAGTTACATAGTAAATAGAGAAAACCACAAGTCACCAAGTTAAACTACACTATTGTGGAGTTGAACATTGCAGGCTAAAAATGTTATCATTCATAAATGTTGTTGAATAGATTCTATCTAATAGTAAGTGAATGGTTTTATAAGACCAAATATACCCTTTAAAAGCATGTGTACTTCTGAAAGCATAATGATCTTTATTTATAAAGATAATTCCTCCAATTTGTGTCTAGAATTGTAAGCCATTCTCCATTACCGATTTTTCCCTTTTTATTTTTTCAGCGTCAAGAGAAAGCCAGTCAGCTTCTTCTAAACAGAAGAAAAAGGCTAAGTCCCAGCAATACAAAGGACATAAGAAAAGTGGGTCACCATGTGTTTGCATATATTTTCTAATTGTTAAGCAATTGAGGTCACAGTATTCTTGCACAGAAAATTACATCCCTGTGAGAACTGATGCTTGTTCATTATGTATTATGCTTAAAGGTGCAGTATGACATAAAAGGCAAACCTTTTTGATATTAAGAAACACTTTTAATTGACAGGAGAAATCACATATTCTTTATGTGTGTGTTTAAAGCACACAGATAAAGAATAGAGCCTGAGAGTGATTTCTTGAAATAATTATAGACCTACTCAAAGTTAATCATTTTTTTTTTAAACTTTTAATGAATCTAAAAAGGCAGTGCTTGATCCTTACAGTAGCCATCATTCCTACAAAGTACAGCTCTATCTAGAGTGATAATCCTGAGAAATCCACATTGAAGGGCTGGGGAACAGCTCAGTGGGGAAAATGCAAAGGTGGAAGCCTGATGTGGTGGCACACAACTTTGGTCGTAGCACTCAGGAGGCAGAACCAGGCCAGTCTCTTGAGTTTGAAGCTAGCCTGGTCTATAGAGCAGGTTCTAGGACAGCCAGATCTACACAGAGAAACCCAGTCTCAAAAAACCCACTAAGGTGGAGAGTGATAAGCCTCCACAATGAAGAAGACACTCCCTCATACATGGGTATATCACATGTCACAGACACCAAAATAAGTGAGGGAAAATCTGAGTTGATGTCTAGCTAACAAAGTCAGTTTTTAAATGTTTTTCACTACCACAGAAAGTCACTGGTTTTTCTATTCAAACTTGTTGTAGATTATCTTATTCTAAGATTTTAAAAAAATGTTTAAGATACTTCTTATAGTAAAATGTACCTAAAGATTAACCAAATATTCTCTGTTCTTCCTGATTAACAGTTATTTATAATTTTTTTTTAAGTTACTGTGCTGATGCTTTGAAAAACAAGTTTCCAAGCTGGGTAGTGGTGGCACATGCCTTCAATTCCAGCACTCTGGAGGCAGAATTTGAGGCCAGCCTAGTCTAGAGAGCAAGTTCCAGGATAGCCAAGGCTATGCAGAGAAACCTTGTCTCGAAAAACAAGTTTCCTCCCATCATAAAACCGTATCTAGCCTCAATTAGTGATGACCTGCATGATATCATCACAGAGCAGGCTTGTCCTTGCCCTTTCCTCTGTGGGCAAAACCTCCCACAGACCCAGAACTACATTGCCCATCAGGAGCTTGCTAGTACAGCAGTTTGCCTGTAAGAGCTTAGAGAGCACTGCTGGACCATTCACAGTCAGAGTGAAGTCTGCTGATTTGCACATGCTTAGGAAGAATTCACATGTGAATTTCGTGTCCGTAAATGAACTATAGCAGGTATGCCCACTCAGCTTTCTGTAAAGTGAATTTAACAGCCTCATTTAAACTGTCTTATCATTTTGTGTTGGACAAGAATTTTAGGAAGGTTTCCAAAGTTTTTAAGACATTGAAGTCAAACAGNGGTGTTAGCCAGGCATGGAGGGAGACACATGACTGTAAATCCCAGTACTCAACAAGCAGAGGCAGGAAGATCAGGAGTTCAAGGTCATTCTCGGTTCCTTAGCAAGTTCAAGGCCTACCTAGGCTACATGAGACCCTGTCTTAAGGGGCAGGTAGAATACATACACACATAAATATATGGTGTGAATGTGTGAAATTATACATACACACGTCTATATATATTCCCTCCCAATGGTTTATGAAGAATCTTTTTTACTAGCTGGGTATGGTGACTCACACTTGAATCCTAGCCCTCAGGAAGCTAAGGCAGAAAGATTGCCACAAGTTTCAGGCCAGCCTGGGCTATAGAATAAGACTGTCTTCAAAAACAGGAAAAGGGGGCTAGAGAGATGGATCAGCCGTTAGCAGCACTTGATGCCCCTGCAAATGACCAGGTTCAGTTCCCAGGACCTAGCTCAGGCATTCACAAATGTCTGTAATTCCAATTCTAAGGGATCCCAGGTCCTTTTCTGGATCAGAGGTCATCTGCACACATGGGGTGCATATATATGCACTCTGGTGCACATGAATACATATGACATCTTTATTTTTAGAGAAATTATCCTTTTTAGTACCTAATGAGCATTATATGCCTCCCTCCTTGTGATCCTTGCAGAGTTTGTTTCTTTGAATCTTTGCATTCCTAGGTAGGAATATGGCAATGAATGAATGAATTGACAGAGTAAGAATATTAGTTACCCAAATTATAGTGCTATTTAACATTGCCAGATTTCTGAATTAGAGATTAACTTTAGCTATAGATGGAACATATCCCTTAACTCTGACATTTTGATCTTAATACTATGACATCATCTCTAGTGCCTTAAAATTATTTGGACATAGAAAGGAAAATAATGATTTCTTACTAGAAACCCTTGGGACCAGATATGTTTTTGTTTTGGAATTGAGAATTTTTTGCATTTCAGAAAAAAAATGTTGTGGCATATACTATGTAACACTCTGCAAACTCTGGAGTGTTTTCTGAAGCAAAGTACAAATGTTGACAGTAAGTGTATCATCAAGTGAGTATGGTTTTATTGCCAAAATCTTAGAAAAATGGTTTTTGAATGTTGGAATTAAAGACATATAATAAGAAACAGTAGTTTTACATTAATAAGGTACTATCTGCTTCCTATTTCGTAGGGTGTTTTTGGTTTTTTTAGAAACAGAGTTTCTCTGTGTAGCCCTGGCTGTCCTGGAACTCCCTCTGTAGACCAGTCTGGCCTCAAACTCAAGAGATTCGCCTGCCTCTGCCTCCAGAGTGCTGCAAATAAAGGCATGCGCCACCACTGCCTGGCAAGATTTTTTTTTCCCCTTTACACAGACTTTTAGAAATGTTTCCCATAAAGCAAAGTGTGGTGCAATTCCAGTACTCAGGGTACAGAGACAAGAGGATTACTGCAAATTCAAGGCCAGCCTGAGCTGCATAGTGAGTTCTGGGCTAACCTAAATTATAGAGTGAGACTCTATCCCCAAGGGGGGTGGGAGTGCAAAGTGATGCTGGAGGGCTAGCTCAGTTGGTAAAGTACTTACCACACAATCATGAAGACCAGAATTTGGTTCCTTGAACCTACATAAAAAAGCAACGTGGCACATGCTTGTAATCTCAGTGCTAGAAGGCAGAAATAGAATCGTGTGGCTCTCTGGCCAACCAACCTAGCCTAATAGGCAAGTTCCAGAAGTGTATGACACCTTAGTTGACCTTTGGCCACACACATACACCATCATCAACATATATAATACACACACCAACAAATCCTTCCCACAAAATCTGTTACCAAAACATGAAAGAACTTGGGGTTTCAGCATTCAGGAGGCAGAGACAGGTAGATCTCTGTGAGTTCAAGGCCAGCCTGGTCTATAGAAAGAGTTCTTGGAGAACCAAGGCTACATAGAGAAACCCTGTCTTGAAAGAGCTGGAGAGAGCATTTGCCACTCTGAAAGAGGACCCACATTAGAATCCAATACCCACAGTGGGTGGTTCGTAACTGCCTGTCACTCTAGCAGGGTATCCAACGGCCTCTTGGCTCTGATGGCACCTACATGTAAGTGCATACTGACACACAGGCACACACACATACACATAAATCAAAATAAAAATCTAAGTTACCCACTGCAGGCAGACTTGTCCATAGCAGATAAGCTTCAGAACCTGGTGTCTGTCTTTAAGTTTGCTGGTGTGTTGTTGTGTTCTGGCTCTTGTTTTTTCAAGCTCAGTGGTCTTCTGTACTAAAGTTGTTGTGGTAGTCCTTGTTGTCCACCAGGATAGTTGATTGTCTTCATTGTCTGGCATGGTGAGTAGCGAGCCAGTTTTGTGCTATAGTTGTGCTATGTAGGGCAGTTGTTAACTAGCCCTTTGGAAAGTAAGAGTACAGCTTTACCAGGAAAGTCTTATAAGCTGTTCAGACTCCAAGAACTTGTTCTCAAACCATAGTGATTCTAGAGCAGTTTCAAGTTTCACCATTTTCAGGAGCTACTGTATGTAAGACTTGGTGGTTTTGCCTGGTATTTACTCATAGATTTGTTAGGAAAAGTCGCTGCACATGACAGAGGCCTGGCAGTTGAGAGCTGAGTGTGAACTCACTTGGCTTTCAGATATATTTTCTATGGAAATACTGCTGACTTAGATTTATGCATTTCATTCTGATTATCTAAAGCTTAACTGATTACTGGGTCATTGTACACTTAGGAGGAAAACAGGTAAAATGTACATTTATAAAGAAAGTAGTGTCTTTCAGTTTGCACTCTTAATTGCACTATGCCTGGTGGTTCAGTGTTTGCAAAGTTTAAAGCATATTTTAGTTTGGTAANAGCATTTCATGAGTTCTGGAATGTTTATGTTTGCTTATGAACCTATAACTAAAAGTGGTACATGTCTTAAACTCTAGCACATAGGAGGTAGAAACAGGAAGATCAGAACCTCAAGTTCATTCCCAGCTACCTAATTAGTTTAAGGCCAGCCTAGTCTATGTGAGACCTTGTTTTGAAAACTAATTAATTAAGAAAGCTGAAGGAAGTGGCACACACTTGTGATTCCAGCACTTGGGAGATGGAGGCAGGATGATCAGAAATTCAAGTCTAGCCTTATCTACATATAGTAAGTTCAAAACCAACCTGGGCTGTCTGAGATCCTGTCCTAATGTGTGAGATTAAGAACTTGTAAGCAATATGTAGTAAGCTTTGAGTTTTAGAAGTACTTTTCTGGGTCAGAGTTACAAATGCTGTCTGAATGCACTGCTCACAAAAACTTAGGGAAGCACACTATATAGCAATGAAATTGTGCCACCCAGTTAAGACATAGGAAGCTATTTTTGTTTGATTTCTCCCCTGAAGGGCCATAATGAGGCTTCTGTAGCCAGGGAAATGCTGCCTTAAAAGTTATGCCCAGAGACTATCTCTTAGGATCAATGTGCAGATCACTGTGGCACTTGTCTAGTGTGCATGAGAGCCCCCTGTTCTCTACTACAAGAAAGTAAATAAAGACCCTCTCCTTCCATTGGCTTTTCACCTAGTATTCAAGCTTAGTTTTCTTGAATGAAATTAACCCAGCAGTTGTCCTCACTAACTACTCTGTAGTTTGTTTTGCCTTATTCATTTTAAGCTTGAGAATCAAGACCAGGGTTATCAAACCTGAGAGGTTAGAAGCAACCTGCCCCCAGCATGTGCGCGTGAGCGCGCGCGCGCACACACACACACACACACACACACACACACACACACTTATTTGCAGAAGTTAAGCCTTGCACAGTCAAGTGACTACAATGTCCTGTACAACCCAGCCTTCCTAGTAATACAATGCACTTTTCTTACCACACACCTAAGTCAAAGCTTACTTCAGTCTGACTTGATGTTTAGAGAGGAAGATGCCAGTTGGGAAGAAGCCTGTCAGTTTGTCGAGCCTGCCCATGACAGGCGGGGTGCGGAGGAGCTTCTCTGGGGACGAAGAGTTGACTCCTCCTCCATATCGAACCCTGCCAGCACAGACAGCCCTGGAGGCCTTCCCACCTCCCAGCACTAGCCGAGAGTTCAGGCCCAGCCTCAAAACAGGTAACTAGTCACAGCAGCACCACAGGTACTACAGAGGGTCAGGTGCTGGGCAGGGTGGTGGGAGACAAAGCATGGTCTGGTGTGACAGTGCTGACTCATCGATATTTTTTTTTTCTTTTTTCTTTTTTTTACTAAAATATCCATTTTCACTGGTTCTTGATAGTCATTTCACTAAGATGAGTTATCAGGAAAGGAGCTTTTGTTGTCTTTATGGAGCATCTGTGAAAGCTGTCATTTTAGTTTTTGGAATTATGAGGCAACTTCGATACTTCATGTTTTAAGAAAAATTGCTAACATATTACATTGTAGACTTCCAGGTGACTTAACTTGAGGGAGAGAGAGATCCTGAAGAACTCACCTGATTAATCAGACCTAACAGTGAGACATTTTCATAACATTCCATAGTGGTTCATTCTTGGAAAGTGTGTGTTGAGTTCAAGTAATTTTGGTTTTGGTAGTAAATCTTAGCTGAGTATCATCACGGACTTGAAACATATTACCTGTGTATCATAGTCTTGAACTAGATTGAAATTTATTTCCATAATTCCATGTCTCGATGTGCACAATGATTAAGTGACATTTCTTGGTGTTGGTTGGTTGGTTAGGCCAGGATCGTAGAGTCGAGGAAGNCTGCTCAAGGTTTTGCCTTATAATTGCTAAGACCAAAACTTCCTTTAGACAAGAGTCCTGATCTTGGAGCTTCAAAGCCAGAGTGCATGTTTGATTAGCATGTATCCTTCCACAGCTTAAAAATTGCTTTTCAACTAACTTGCTCTAGCTGATCAGCATTTCCTAAATGGCTTTGTAGTTTGAAAACCTACATGGAATTTAGTGCTTTGTTCCTGTCTTTTCTGTTTGCCAGGCTGTTTGTACCTGACATTATCAGCTGTTTTTTCTCTTCCATTTAAGATGTTCTCCTTAGCTGTCACAACTCTGACAGCTGTGTGGCCATCTTGAGCTTTCCACCAGTCATTTTTTCACTATGGTAGCCCTGCATCAACAGAAATTTCTATGCTTCATTGGTATATGAAAAGCAGATCAGGATTGCAAATCCCAGGTTTCGTCTGCTGTGGCCAGGCATGGTAGTAAGACCTGTAAACCCAGCAGGAAGATCGGGAATTCCAGGCAGCCTCCTAAGAGACCCTGTCTCACCAACACTAACAGTGTTAGCTACTCTTCTAAGTACCAACCTCTAAGGACTAAGAGAATTCCAGTTCATTGTTAACTTTTCTCTTTTTACATGTGCTATTTATGAAATACTAGTTTACCTGACTAAATATGAATAGTCTTACATTTTAAAATTTGTATTCACTCTTCAGAGCACTTTCTTTAAACAGACTAATTTTGGAAGTATATGTCATGTTTTGATAGAGATTCTGATTCACAAGCTGAACTTGACTTGTGAGATGGTACAAGGAAAACCTCATGGCTTCTGACTTCCTCCTTCCTTTAATGCCTATCTTCTGAGCTCTAGGGTATGTCCTGTGGGCTGTGGTATGATCTGCTCAGGGAAACACTGTGGAAACTGGACTGCCTTTATGTCTGAAAGCCACAGTTGTATTGGCTGTTTGGAGAATTTATTATTATTGGCTTTGTACCTGTGAAATGTCACTTCCATTTGTTCCTCTTGTGAAATGTCACAAGATTAGTGTCACTGAAGTGAATTCCTTTTAAAAGCCAAGTTTAGAAATCGCATTGGTGTAGACTGTGACATTGACCACTTGATCTATNGCATTCATCTATCATTAGTTGAGAATAAAGGCTAGGAAGAAAGGATGATACCAGACAGACTTTATTATAGTTTCTATGAAAAGGGAAAGTTGGCATTAAAACATTGCATATCTGAGTGAATGTTTCACCTTTATCTTGAATGATTTTGAAGTACATCATTTCCATATTTTAACATGATTATACCCCAGATACTTGTTTTGAGTACAAATGCATACAGCTTTAGGATGTGCTTTAGAACTTCAGCTTATCTTTCTTACATAAAAACACATCTGTTTGAGTGAAACATCTTTGATCTTGAAGCATGGTAATTCCCATTCATTTAGCCATCTGATCATCGTATAACAAGATAAATGTTCAACCTTTTATTGTGGGTACTGCACCTTTAATGAAATGTGAGTTTTGTTTCCATGTTTATCTTTGTGATAGTACTAAAATGTCCCTAATACTTACCGCATGTTGGTTAGATCTGAAAGATAGCTATTGCATATTTGCTACTGTTCATTAGAACACATTTATATTAAGCAAAGGAAGAACTATACAGTTGTACATACTTTACCTTTCAGCAGTGTGTTGTTTCTTCTGTTCTTACTATACACAGAATATTCACTTTTTTGTCTTTGGGCTATTAAGTTTTTTACCATCAATACCAAAGTAAGCTGAATTGTCATCTCAAAACATTATTCCTTAAAATTAGTAAATAAGATGTCAGAAGTGCTGGCTATGATGGTGCATGCCTTTAACCTGAGCATTCAGGAGTTGGATCTTTGTGAGTTCAAGGCTAGTCTAGTCCATCTACATAGCAAGTTCCAGACCAGCCATAGCTACATAGTGAGACCTCATCTCAAAAATACAGATAAATAGATAAAAATTTAAAAAGATATCCTAAGGCTGGGTTTTGTATTTGTTTATTGGTCTTTTTATATAGTCTTTATCAAGTCTTTGCTGGCCTCAGATTCACAGTCTGCTTTCTTCAGCCTCTCGAGTGCTGGGACTATTGGTGTGAGCCAACACACTTGGACTGGGAGAGGGCTCATTAATTTTTAGAGATATCTTCATAACTAAAATCATTACACAAGAGTCTGGAAGTATAGCCCAGTGGTAGAATGCTGACCTAGCATACGCAAAACCAAATTCAGTCCCCAGCACCATGAAAAAATAATAAAATAATGCTGGGCATCATGATGTCACACACCTGTAATCCTAGAACTTGTGAGGCTAGGCAGGAAGATTACAAATTCTAAGCCAATCTGGGTAGCCTAGCAAAGACCCTGTCTCAAACTTTAGAAGGGAATCGCGGGGTGAGGGTTGTAGCTCATGGGGTAGCATTTGCCTAATATGCCCAAGGCCCTAGGGTCAATTTCCAACACAAGGATTGAGGGGCAGAAGGAGGGAAGGAAATAAAGTGACTGTGTTCAGGAGGTTGGGGTATAAGCAGTTTTATATTCCACATTCAGGCCCCCTTCATTCAAATGTATGTTGTAAAGCCCCACTTTGGATGCCTCAAACCATAGATAGTACTAAACTACATATGCATACGCACACACACCTACATTCACGTGCATGTGTGTGTGTGTGTGTGTGTGTGTGTAGAAAGAGAGAGATCATATGTACTGTATTTTCTCCAGTAGGCACATACATACATATAATAAAGCTAATTTGATAATTAGGTATGTTAAAAGATTAAAAGCAGTTTACTGTGGTGGCTCACACCTGTAATCTCAGCATTTGGAGGCTGAGACAGGAAGCTAGCCTGGGCTACNTATTGAGCCTTTGTGTCAAAAGAAAGAAAAGAAAAATAATCATAGGGCTCAGGTAAGAGGAAGGAGGCATACCAATGACCTCAGATTTATCAGAACTGAGTTGGCTGAAGAAACATTAGCTGGATGTGGTAGTGTATACCTACAATCCCAGCCCTCTGGAGGTAGAGGCAGGAAGATCACAAATTCAAGGCCATCTTGGGCTGCACAGGCAGACACTGTCATGTTGAGTATTATACCTCAAATGTACAAAAAATGTTAGTTTCTATAGGCATTGACATAAAAGTGAATATTTAATCCTAAGAATTTCAATTATTTTAGTTGAACTAATGAACACTGTTACTTGAGCATTATTTTGGAGATCATCCACTGTGTAGTGTCCAGTGTGCAGCACTGTTCCCTTTCCTAAGCATTTCTTAATTGACATTATACTTTAAAATTAGGATAGAGAGGTGTAGCCCAATGGGAGAGTACTTGCCTAACATATACATAAGCAAGGTCCTAGAACCACACACACATGCACATTAATATTTTTTATGACTTTGTTATCATTGTTGTCTATTTTGCAGTACTGGGGTCAAGTCCATCACCTCATGCGTGCTAGGCAAGCATTCTACCCTTGAGTTCCACCTAGCCTCCCATGGTTTCATCTTTATAGGTATTGAAGAAATGACGTCTTCTTAGCTGTAAAATTGATAGAACATGAAGATGAACAATCAAGGCACTCCAGAAGACTTGGTAACATCCCGTGCATTTCTGTCTCATACAGTGACCACATCACAGATGAAGGAGGAGCTGCTAGATGGAGAGGATTATAGCTTCCTCCAAGGAGCATCTGACCAAGAAAGCAATGGCTCTGCCACCTTCTACATCAAACAAGAGCCGTGAGGTGGCTCAGAAACTAGGGGCGGGAGGGACTGTTTTACAGGACAGATTTGTAGTCATCCAGCTGTACAGCAGGCTATTCTACTGGGACATTTTGCTAAACACAGAAAAGTTCAGTTCCAGATTTTTCAGGTGGGGGGGAAACTATTTTGGTGGGGGGGAATTTTTCAATTTATAAAGATGGACAATTTTTGTGTTGTATTTGAAGCTTTTGAAAGAATTTTGTAATATTTTCCAAGTTTGGATTTATGTGCATTGTTAACAAGAACTGAAATTCTAACTTTTTTGGTAAGATTAAAGTTTAGGTAACAGGATTGAAGGAAATGATTCAGAAGGATATAGCTGTAAATGCAAATGAGCTGTCGTTACAGATGAACCTTCTTGGTACCTGTTGGGAGANTTTTGGATTTTAGAGTTAGGCCAGTCACATCTCCAGCTTCCTTTGCTGCAGAAAATATGCAACTGAACCCCTCACAGAGGGCTCATCACCATGTAGATCACGGAAGGGGTCATTAATTGTGCTCGCTGACATTTTATTGCAGCCCATTTAAATGTTTGTACAGAAATTTTTCATTCTGCTAGAAATTTATTTGGAGTTGTATATGAAACTAGGAGAACTCTGGATACTTTTATATGCTCTCCTTCAAGTAAAAATGATTTAAGATTTTCTAACACTAAAGTGTTAAACTGGAATGGTTGACAAGATACACAGGATTTCAGTCTACATAAGGGGTTGGGGAAAATGAATATTTTCCTAAGTTTATTCTATTTTCCTTGCTAGAGAACATCCCATAAAAGGGATATTCTAACCAAACCTCTGCCATTTCCCTCCATCGGAGAGAGAAAGCGAGTTAATGTAACCACACCTGAAAACAGATGTTCTGTATTACCAAGAGAATCAAATGAAAAA
>LZPO01007974.1:421328-432370 GCA_001675575.1 Neotoma lepida | reverse complement strand
TTTTCTTAAAATTCCATATACACAGACACATATTATGAATTGTCTTTAATTGTAGTCAGAATTTATTTTAACAGTAACTGATTTGGACCATTTTAAACATTCCCTATTTTAAAATGCATATGGCTTCCTTTAAAAAATAGGATAAAAGGTTAAATTGGTTAAAGGTTTGCTCTCTGCATTTTCTCCCCTTCTACCGAGTTGTGACTGAATGAGAGCTCTAGAATTTACCAGTGAGGTTCATAAACTAAACTCTCAGGAATTCATTGCATCTGTTCTAGAAGTGCTTCTGGGTCTGAGCCTGGCCTCTTCAGAGTGGTAATACTGCCCATCTCCTCTGGAAAATAGGCAGGGTTAATGAGAAATTAATCAAAATGATTAACCTCTACAGCCCTTCAGCCTATGGAATGCTTTAAAAAACGCTAATGGAAAGCCCCAGGAGACATTTTAGGTAAGATTTTTGTTTGACTTTTAAATGCATAGAACGTTAAAAACCAGCAATTTATTTTCTAAAATATTGCTCTACTTTTGGGAATAATAGCATTGGTAATGCGCACAGGTTTACCTCATTCTATGCAAGAGGGGTTAATATCATAAGGTTTGTAGTAGCTACTGGAAGTAAATGTGTTACTTTATAGTGTAAAAATGTATGGAATCGCATGTCACCATTTCTTAATACTGACTCTGGGGGCTAAATGCAGATCACATCAATGCAAGTTGATTCTCGTGTCAAATATATGTGAATTGAGCTATAAAATTACTGGATATTTATCTTAAACAACATTGCTGAGGGGACCTACTGTAAATGTGACATCCTCACACTTCNGAAATCTTTGACTTTGAAGGATCTTCCCAGAAGCTTAAAGCCTAGAAGAGGTCCAAAGCAATGTTATAGCAGTCTTTATTCTCAGGCTCAGCAGATTAGCCCAGGACTGTGCTTCCATGGTACCAGCCCAAGAAGCCTGTTGTCTGGGGTGCTCTCCTCACACTTTAGGTTGTAGGAGCTCTCCGGAGAAGGAACTGTAAGCCAAGAAGGATGTGATTTCATGCCAGCCAGTCCTGGTAATTAGTTCTGTGAAATGCTCATGTGTAGCCAGGTTTTACAAGCTTCCAATTCTACACCAAAACCAGGCTTGGCGTGTTTAGAATTCCCCACCCAAACATTCATAAAGTGTTTATTATGTCCACCAACAGTGAAGGGTTGGTAAGGACTTGTTAGTCTGAACATAATCCGAAGCCCCCTTCTTTGTTAAGACCCTCACTCCTGCTGCTAACAGAGAAAGTTAACCAGAGGAGGCTTCCATCGTAGCCATAATTCCTGTCGTCATACAACTCAGTAGCCCCGTGATCTCACGGTTCAAAATGTACTGCTGACCTTGGGTTTGTTTTTGTTTTCCTGTTAGGAGCCTGGGAACTTTTAGTAGTTTAAAACTTTTTAACCTTTTCCTTGCTGTGTATGAGGAAAGCTAAAGCTGTTATCAACTTCTTATTCTGCGGATACTAACACGGGTTTTCAGTGTTTGTTTGTTTTTATTATTATTAATTTTGTGTGATGTGAATACCCTCGCCCATCAATATTTGTATTATGGTGCTATATATTTGGTAATGATCCTTTAATATTGGGGAGGGATTTTAAAAATACTGTGATTAAACTGGGTATCTTCCTTTGATTTTCATATTTTAAATAAAGCCACAGTCATTTATACAAAAAAATAAAAATAAATAAAAATGCATCTGTCCCTGGGCAAACCTTTCAAGGACAGAGGCCAAAGTAAAATACGTAAGGTTTTTACATCATTTCTGTGTGCGTTTGATATATAGATCAATATCTGGACAAATTTAATCTTTTATTTTCTGGTAACTTGTGATCATTGAGGAAGTATTTGAAGCTTTCTCATGAAATGTATATAATGGCGTGAAAAATTCCTTCAGAGAAATTTATGTTCCTTTCATTTTTACCAAAACACAAATTTTCAGCATGGATGTGAAAAGCATTAAAATTATAACTTTGTGTACAAGATGAAAATAATTCACTAAATTTGCCCTTTTTTACACAAAATAAAATGTTCAAGTTAAGCTTTATTTTATCAGTTCTTTTCAACATTTTTTTTTAGTAGGGAACTCCTGTGGATGTGCTGTGGTGCACATGTGGAGGTCAGAAAACTTGTAGAAGTCAATTCTCTCCTTCCACATGAGTCCTGGAGTGGGATTGAGGTTCTCAGATTCAGGAGCAAGCCCCTTTGGAGTGGGGGGGTGGGGGGAGTGTATGTTCAAGAGCTGATTCTTTCCACTCTGGGATCGGAGAATTGAACTAAGTCACGCTTACCTAGGTACTCTAACCTCTCCCTGAGGCCACATGCAGTTAGGCAGAGTTCTACAGCAGGTGGTAGAGTGGCTGGGAGTGTAAACAGTGGACAGTAAGATGACCCTTTAGCAAGAGGGCACAGCTGAACTTCCAAGATGGCCATTACTTGGATCAAAGGATAGTCAGGATACAAAGTAGAGCAAAGAGGGTACTGTGAGGAGGGGGGATGTAAACAAGCTGCATTTGAGCTGAGATTTCACAGGTAGGCAGGAAAAGGGCAGCAACCCAGAATAGGAGCAAAGGTAAGTGTGTCATTTAGAGAAAGAGTCTAGAACTTTGTCTAGAACATTGTGCTTTGGGGTCCATACTCTGGGTGACTGTGTTTGTTTGTGTCAAGTGCTGGGGATCCAACCCAGGGCCTCAGGTACATTAGGCAAGTATTTTACCAGAAACATGTCTCCAGCCCCACTTGAACCAGATCTGTGGAGGGTTTTTTTCCCTCACACCAAGTAGAATTCCAGTAGATATCAGCTGGGTGTCTTGGCAAGCTGGCTCAGTGGGTAAAGGCACTTGCCACCTAGCCTAACAACCTGAGTTTAGTCACCAGGATCCACATGATGAAAAGAGAAAACCCAGTTCCTAAAGCTGTCCTCTGGCTTCCACTCCTGCAACATATATATAGCGTTTTATATATATATAATATATATATATATATTATATATCAGGATAAATAAAGCAAAATTGTTGTTTTTAAGAGAAAGGGGGCTGACACTGTAGAGAGGCAATGGATTTGATTCCCTAATATCACAAAAGATAGGATACAAGATAGAAGGTAAAACATGTAACAGGAATAATGTTAATGCCAACCAAACGCTGTCCTTTGGACTTCCTCTGGATATCATTACCTAGACATGATTGGTCATGTTTGGCCACTGGTGACAGCTCAACCTTTAGTTACTATCACCCTCCTCCTTTTAGGGTGTCCTGGAGCTCCCTCCATCCTCTCAGCATACAAACACTCTTCATCAAAGGAATTAGTAGTGTTTAGGAGCTGTATGCTGTAGACGAATTGCTAAAGGTCTTATTAAATAAACACGGAGCCAGATATAGGGGTGAAAACATGAGAGATCAGGGAAATAGGAAAAACCACAAGCTAACCTCACCTCACTGACACCTCCGTCTCCAAAGAGACCACTCCTATATACCCACACCTATATGCCTTTCTGTTCTGTTCTCTCATTGACTCTCAGCCCAGCTACATCACTTCTTCCTGCCCAGCTCTGTCACTTCCTGTCTGTCTGTACAGACCTTCAGACCTCATGGTTAGAGCTGGGATTAAAGGTGTGTGTCACCATGCCTGGCTCTGTTCCCCAGTGATCTTGAACTCAAGAGATCCAGACAGATCCCTGCCTGCCAAGTGATAAGATGAAAGGTGTGTGCTACCATTGGCTGACTTCTATGTGTAGTCACTTCTATGTCAAGATCACAAAGATCACATGTTGATTACATTATTGTCACTATTCAGTGTACCAGTATACCGTTTAAAAAAAAAAAAGCCAGGTGGTGGCGCATGCCTTTAACCCCAGTACCAAGGAGGCAGAGGCAGCAGATCTGAGTTTGAGGCCGGCCTAGTCTGCAGAGCTAGTTCAGGACAGCCTGGCTACACAAACCGTGTCTGGGAAAAGCATATTGTCTTAGCTAAGAGTGACAGTTTCCACCAACTTTTCTGTTGGTCTCAAAGTACCCCAGGTACCCAGGTTGGTCTCAAACTCACAACCCTCCTGCCTCAGCCACCAGAGTGATAAGACTACAAGTGAGCCACCAACCCCAAGCTTTTTCAGTTTCTGAATAGTCAACAGGCACTTGTGTTTTAAGCCAGGCTTTGAGACACAGAAGTACTACAGGAAGATTAGCCTTGAAAGTGGAACTACTTACTGTGCTTTTAGCCTCCCAAGAATACACTGAATATCCCATGCTGGTGGGTGATGAGCCTAAAAAAAAAAAATCTCTTACCCCAGGGGGCTGAAGAGATGTTTCAGCAGGTAAAAACACACTGCTCTTCCAGAGAACCCAGAAGTTTCACTTCCATTACAAAAGTGGACAACTCTCAACCACCCTTATCTCCAGCTTGAGGTCACCCACACCAGTGCACATGCATCCCATCACAGGGGAACATGTTAAGGGAAGAAATAGTCAGTGATTAAGAGCACTTGCTGCTTTTGCAGAAGACCCAGGTTTAGTACCCAGCACCCATGTGGCAGCTGACAACATCAGTAAGTCTAGTTTCAGGCAATCAGACACCCCCTTCTGACCTCAGTACACCAGGCCCACACATGCATGTAGACAAAACACACGCTTGCAATCTCTGATGAGAGGGAATGAGAGTCCATGTGTACAAACTTCAGGCTGGGAACTACACTGATTGCTCTTTCTTTAACCCTTCATTTCAATGGCATCCTTTTATCTTAGGAAAGATATCTCAAGACTTTCCCCTAAGCAACAAAGACATAAATCTGGCCTACTTGACTTGGTTTCACTGTCACTGTTTTCACACACCCATCTTGCAGAAATATTAATGCACATTTGAGTGGTTTATTTCATTAAAGAGCCAGTGTCACACTGACCCTCCCCTAGTACCTTCCCTGATTAGTGTCTTGATCTCTAGCTTGTTTCTGAGAAGATTCAGATTATTATTCTCCATGGTAAATAAGACCATTTTGTTTAATGCCATCATAGTCATGGGTCAAAGTCACTTTTAGTTCTAGCAAATGAGCACAGGACACTGCATTCAGTTCCAGAGTCTTTACTGTTTTAGAAAAGATGATCCATTCATTCTGTGGAATGAAGAGCTGTGTCCAGAGATCCATCAGTAATGCTAAAAAGGACCCAGAGTTCCACCTCTACTCATACACCCAGTCATGAGCACAAGACTTGTAGTCAACCAGTTCTTCAGGCTTAAACCATAGACTGATTTCTTTCTGTGCACTTTGCACTGAGTCACTGCCATGAATGATGTTCCTAAAAAAGAAAGCTCATTTGTTACAGTGTTCCAAAGTGCCAGAGTCCGTTTAATAGATAACAGCAAGGGGCAGACACTACAGACCTTTTTCAGTCAAAGGCCCACCTGACACTGGATTACATTCCCCCAAATATCCCAAACCAACTGTAGGACTGAGAGTGCTTGTCTAGAATGTATNAGGCCCTACACTGAATCTTCAGTGTGACAAAACATTTAACTAAAATCCATTAGATAGGACTGGAAAGATTGATCAGCAGTTAAGAGCACTTGTTGCTCTTGCAGAAGACCCAGGTCCACATGGTGGCTCACAACCATACATAACTCAGTTCCAAAGCATCTCATAATCTCTTCTGATCTCTGTAGACAGGGCACACATCATACATGCAAGCAAAGCCCTCAAAAATCTTGTAATGTCATACCAAAAAAAAGCTCTAACGGTGCTCAAAAACCTTAGTTCAACTTAAAACTTCCAAGTTTTCCCTTCAAGAGTATTTATAACCCAAGATTGCTACAACTGCCAAAGAAAAGTTCCTTCTTAAATTACTGAAAAATAGAAGTGGGCAAGCCTCCAAATTAAAAGCCAGACATCCATACATACAGTACCAAATTTGGTGAGGTTAAAACCCTTTGTTTTCCCACATAGGAACTATCACATGCAGCTCTCTGTACAGTGTCTCAATTATGATTTTTAAGCATCATTCATGAAAGTGTTCAGTAATAATTTCTGCCTTATATTAAGTTCAGGTTTTTTGTAAACTTGAGATACACCCAAAATGTTGTATACTCCACTTAAGAGTTACACACACACACAACTTACCTGCCAACTTGAATGCAAAAATCCCCTCGAATGGTGCCTGGCTTAGAATCAGCTGGATTGGTTTCTCCCAGCATCATTCGGCCTGTCTTCACCACATTGAGCCCCTCCCAGACCTTGACAGACGTAAAGACAATTACTGAGAACCATTGACACTGATTTATAGCATTGTGGTCAAACAACCCCAGCAGAGAGCAAGAGCCTATGTTTTAAACACAAGTAGGAAGACATAGGAAAAGACTACTCAACTTGAGGGTAAACAAATCATTATACAGTCAGTAAAAAAAAAAAAGCAAAGAGAGGACCAAGTCTGGGGAAAGATCAGTGATAAGTGGGAAAGGCCTCTCGGGGACAGCGAGAGATGGAAAACTAGGAACTGGAAGTACTCCTCAGTGCCTTTTCCTTGCACTCTACAATCATCCCCAGGGGACATCAAAGCCACCCAGAAGACACTGCACCTGTAGTACAGAGCCAGAGAACTTTTGTGTTATAGATTACATACTTAGAAATACTTTCCTTGGTCTAGGAAACATTGCCGTCAAAAGTACTTGTCAGACATAGTCGGTGCTTCTTTGAAAGCCTACAGATACTTGCCTTAAGCTCTTTTCATTTTCTTTGAGACAGGCTTTCTCTGTGTAGCCCTGACTGTCCTGGAACTCGATCTGTAAAGCAGATCTGGAACTCACAGAGATCCACCTGCCTTTGCCTTCCAAGTGCTGGGATTAAAGGCGAGCACCATACACCACCAACCACCTTGCTCCTTTTATTTTTAGCTATGTGTGTGTACACACATGCACATGTGAATGTATACTGGTGCCTATGGAGGCATGAAGCATCAGATCCCTAGAGCTGGAGTTACAGGTGGTGTGAGCCAGCTTCTATGGGTATAGGGAACCTAACTTCAGGCCTTTTCAAGAGCAGCATCTTAACCACTGAGCTCTTAACCACTGAATTCTCCAGCCCAGAGTCTTTTCAAAATCCGATTTCCTTTCCTTTCCCCTCCCAAACACCTAGTTAACTAACTCCTGCCTCTCTAGAACCACAGTACTCAAGAGGTAGAGTTGTAGATGAGCCTGGGCCACACAGCAAAAGCCAATCCCAAAAGAGAGGACAAAGTAATTCATTCCCATTAGTCCGTCACACTCACCATGGCCACCACAGGCCCCGAGTTCATGTACTTCACCAGCCCCGGGAAGAAAGGACGGTCTTTCAGGTCAATGTAGTGCTGCTTCAAGTGTTCCTCAGAAGCCTGGCAGACAAGAAGATCCCATTAGGGAACAGGCTGTGTATCCCATCCACCCTGTGGGTGGGGATGGGCTCTCCAACATGGCAGCTTCTTAATTCCAGGTTTGCTATTTCAGTACATTCAAAGGGTTTCCATCCTATGAAACTGACACCATTATGGCAGAAATAAACCATTCTGATCATAAAGATACCCTAGAGCTGGGAATGCAGCTAAGTGGTAGAGTGCTTGCCTAACATGTAAAAACTTGTGTTCAGTCGTCAGCACCAGTTTTTAGGAGGAGGATGACTGCAGGGAAGCACATGAGGATAAAGTGCAGGCTTGTAGACCTGAGTCTGAATTCCTAGAACCTCCCACCCAGAGATGAGAGGTCAAGACAGGAGATGCCCTGGAAGCTCACTGGCCAGCTAGCCTGGAATATGCAGCAGTGAACAAGAGACTCTGTCTCAAACAAAAACACACATACACATACCATGCACAAGACAAGAAGAGCAAGTGTTTAACAACCAGCTATGCATGACAGCTCATGCCTGTAATCCTAGCACTTGGGAGATGTGGCAGGAGGAATCACAAGTTCAAAGCCACCTGACACAGAGATCTTGTCTTAAAAAATAAAAGACTCAGCCAGGTGGTGGGGGTACACACCTTTAATCCCAGCACTTGGGAGGCAGAGGCAGGCCTGGTCTACAGAATGAGTTCCAGGATAGGCAGGGCTNCACAGAAGACTCTCTTGTATTGTCAGGATTTATAAAATTAAACGTGNTTTGAAGCAAGATTTAGAAAGTGAAATGTTGGCTGGATATGCCAGATAATAGATCACCTCAGGTTCCCCTGATCAAGTGAACCTTTTAAACATTTCAGATAAGAACTTAAGATTTGTTCNTATGAGTGTTTTGCCTGCATTTGTGCCTGGTGCCCAGAAGGTCAGAAGTTATTAGGTCCCCTGGAACTAGGTAGAGATGGTTATGAGCCACCATGTAGTGCTGGGAATCAAACCTGTGGCCTCAGCAACAAGTACTCTTAACTGCTGAGCCAAGAAATCTTTTTTGTTTTGTTTTGTTTTGTTTTGTTTTTTGAGACAGGTTCTCTATGTAGCCCTGGTTGGCCTGGAACTGCTATGTAGAGCAGACTGGCCTCAAACTTAGAAATCCACCTGCCTTGCCTCTGCTCCTGAGGTTTTCCTAGTTTTTTGTTGTGTGTATGGGTGTTTTGCCTGCATGTGTATCTCTGCATCCCTTGCATGTCTCATACCCAATGAGGCCAGAAGAGGGTGTCGGATCCCCTAGAACTGGAGTTTCAGTTCTGAGCTGCCATGTGCCTGATGGAAACTGAACCCGACCTCTGGAAGAGTAAAGTGCTTTAATTACGGAGCCGTCTCTCCGGCCCAAGAACTAAACTGATGCCCTTTGTTAAATTTCAGTAGATATTTACACTTTAAAAGTAACCTTTTAGCTGGGCAGTGGTGGTGCACGCCTTTAATCACTGCACTCGGGAGGCAGAGGCAGGCAGATCTCTGTGAGTTTGAGGCCAACCTGGTCTACAGAGAGAGTTCCAGAACAGCCAGGGCTACATAAAGAAACCCTGCCTCTAACTTTTTTTTTCTTTTTTAGACTGGGTCTCATGGAGCCCAGGCTGCCCTTAAACTCCAGGTGTTAGCCCAGGGTGACCCTGAACCTGATACTCTTATCTCCACCTTCCAAGTGCTGAGATTACAGTATGTGCCCCCACACCCTACTGTTTATGCAAGGCTGGGGGTCCAGCTCATATATGCTAAGCACTATACCAAATTAACTACACTTCAGCTGATGACCACATATATGGAAAATAGTTACTATCCGACTCCAAGGAGGGATGCAGCCTTAANACCTCCGTGATCCCAAAGTTTCCGCTAAAGCACCAAAGGATTACAAGACCCCACCCACTCATTCCGTACAGTTACCCCAGGCTATCTCCACTCCTTGCTGCCCCAGGCGACACACAAGGAGAGTGGAGGTCCTTTGCAAGGCAGAAAGAACCGAGACAGGACCAGGGCGCACAGCGGTANGGAAGCCAGGCCCGAGTCACGTTACCTCCGCTTAACCTTCCCAAGGGCATCTGTCCTCCCCCGCCTGGGAAGGGGCCAGGCGGTCACCATCCGTCTAGTGAGGGGCNGAGGTCAAAACGATTCTCCTGGGAGCGAAATCAGCCAAGAGGCCTGACTCAAACTCCAAAAGGCGACGTGGACAAAACACTGGCGGGAGGGCAAAACACCCGGGACCCAACAACAGAGGGGTAGGAGAGAGAGGCGCGTTACCCGAAGGAACTTCATAGCCACCAGGCGGAACCCCTTCTGCTCAAAACGCTTGATGATCTCGCCCACCAGGCCGCGCTGCACGCCATCTGGCTTGATAGCAATGAAGGTACGCTCGAGGTTGGCCATGGTCCTGCTGGGGCAAGAAGTGCAGTCGATGAGGCTCGGCCGAACCAANCGGGCCCAGGAGGCCACGTGGGCTACCGCCACCGCCGCGGAGGACACGTGGCTTTCCGGGTACTTCTTCCCCAGCCGGGAGGTCCAGGAAGGAGACAGTGGTAGCCTGAGGTGGGGTGATGTTGGGGTAGAGAGTGCATCCCAGCCTTACCGAAAGTTGGCCGGTCGTCTGGTATCTGCGATGAGCGATGGGAGCAAAATGAGTAGAGCGACCACCGGCCCGCGCAGGGTAAGGGAGGAGGGGCGCAGGGCGGGACAAGGGACGCCACACCCCGGAGGACCCGCTGCCCAACCCGGGACGCTCAGCTGGCCTGATCTGCCAGTCGTCTCTGTCCCCGCCCAGCGTCCTGCGGTGCACACCCTCGCCTTGAAAGGCTACTTAGGGCTGAGAGGCAGGAAGTGATTTGTTCCCCACCCAAGTCTGCCTACCTTTTGCCCTGCTGCAGGATCCAATATCAGGGACCTGCTACTGGTNCTGAATTCTTTATTCTTGGAGACATCTGCATTCACCCTTCCCTGGGGCACCAGCGCCCAGCTAGACTCTCCCTGCCCTAGGGTACCCCAAGTCCTTCCCACCTTTGAAATTCAACCCTCTATTCCTTCTCCTCTGCTTGAGTTATTAGCCTTCCTCATCCAAAATGACAGCCAAGTCTGTCCTCAGCCCCCTCCTCAGAAGGCCATCTGTTCATGTCTGTCTCAGAATGACTTTCCAATTCCTAAGATAACCTATGCCTTTTGACACCAGAATCTGCCCCCTGCTGTTTGTCTCCCCACCTACTTCTCCAGCCTCCATCAGCCACCCTGTTCCCNCTCAGAGACTGGGATCCCTGCCTGCCCAGTACTACCCGCTTCAACCTGAGCCATTCCTGGCAAGAGTCTAGAGTTTCCAAAAGTTGACAGCCTGCCTGTACTTCAGAGAGAATTCAAGACCAGCCTGGTCGATTTAGTATATGGTACCCTGTCTCAAAATAAAAACAAAGCCAGGTGTGATAGATGGCAGATGCCTGGAACGCTAGCATTCGGGAGATGGAGGCGGAGGATTGGAGTCAAGGGCAGCCACTGCTACACAGTTCAAAATCAGCCTGGGCTGTGTCTCGAAATATACAAAATGAGGTGTTGGAGAGATGGCCTAGCACTTGCCTGCCGGGTGGTGGTGGCGCACGCCTTTAATCCCAGCACTCGGGAGGCAGGGGCAGG
>LZPO01007974.1:410454-421211 GCA_001675575.1 Neotoma lepida | reverse complement strand
ACAAGACCGGAATTGAGTTCCCAGCACCCACATACCTCAGGTACCTCAAACTATATAACTCCGGTTTGGTTTCAGAGGATCTGATGCCCCTCATCTCCCAGGACAAGTACCTCGTGCACATACCCAAATGCAACACATAACACCTACATGTAATTTTAAAAACCAATAAGTCAGGCGTGATGGCAAACGCCTTCATGGCCTGGTCCACAAAGTGAGTTCCAGGACAACTAGGGCTGTTACAGAGAAACCCTGCCTCAAAAAAACCAAAAAATAAAAATAAATCTTTAAGCTAGGTGGTGGTGGCACATGGCTTTAATTCTAGCACTTGGGAGGCAGAGGCAGGCAGATCTCTGTGAATCTGGCCTGCTCTACAGAGTTCCAGGACAGCCAAGGTTACACAGAGAAACCTTGCCTTGAAAAAACAAAATAAATAATATATACATAATGAGGGGCTGGAGACTGAGTTCCTTTAGTGCTTGTCTAGCATACACAAGGTAGGCCCAATTGTGTAGCATGCACAAGGCCTTAGGACCAACCTCCAATATTCCAAACAGAGTCTATATTCTGAGAAGCCAGGCCAGTCAACTTGTAGACATTCCTCACCTCCTGTCTTCTTTGCAAACCACCAGTACCCTAAAGGTCCCCACCCTCAATATCCACAACTGCTTCATTAGTGTCCAGACCCAAAAAAAAAAAGTTACAGTGCCTTGACCACTCTGTGAAACAGCTGCCTCTTCTCCGAGTAGGCTTAGAGCTTGAGCTGGGGTTTTGAACATCCCCAGTAAGAGGTTTAGGGTAATGCCCAAAACACTGAGACTGGCCCAGATGAGTCAAAATGTCTAAAACCTTTCTCCAACTCCATCACCTCTGGCTAAGGCCCTGCTCAGATTGAACGTCTCCTTGCTCTCTGACCAATAAGATGAGTGATTATACTCTCAATTTGCTTCATACAGGCTTTGCACTGGGCCCCTTGGCCTACATTGTCTTTTTTTTTTTATTCCCATCGAGTGCTATGGTTTGGAATGACTCTAGCCCTGGTTTAATCAAGAGGACACACCCTGCTTTAATGGTTCCCTGCTTCTCTGAAGAAACCAGCGAGCCCTTCTCTCATATCCTCTATACACCAATACAGCAGCGCTCACCACCTGAGATGGGTGCCTCCCTCAGGCTGACCTCAAACCTGAGGTTATCACCATCATGGCTCCAGCCCAAATGAACACTTGTAACTAATCCTGTGGATAAACATCCATCATACCTTATCACCATCCCAAACCTCAGTTAACGGAGCATCAGCCTAGGAACACTGGCAATGACTGGCACCAGCCCTCATTCTGGGGCCACTTCCTTCATTCCCAACTGAAATACTCTATTTGCCTGGTGGATCTGCTGGTTAGTTTTTTGAGATAATCTCACTAAATAGTGCTGGCTGGACTATACCAGTCTAGCCTCAAGCTTGCTGCAATCCTCCTGCCTCTTCCTCCTAAATGCTAGGATTACAAGCATGCACCACCACACTGTGGATTTGAAGTTACCAAATGTCAACTGTCCTGAGCCTGGAAATTTCACCGGTATATATATCTGTGGTAGAATATTAGTTTAAGATGTGTTACATTCATTTATGCTGTGGAACATTTGTTTAATGATGCAAAGATGTGTTGCATTCTTTTATGTTGCATTTGTTTAACCCTGTGAATCTGTGTTACTTTGTCTCAAACACCTGATGGTCTAATAAAGAGCCGAACAGCCAATAGCAAGGCAGTAGAAAGGATAGGCAGAACTGGTGGGCAGAGAAAATAAATAGGAGAAATCTGGGAGGAGTAGCCTCCAGCTATACAGCAAGACACGGAGTAAGAAGTAAAGAAAGATATACAGAAATAGAGAAAAGTAAAAGTTCAGAGGCAAAAGATAGATGGGATAATTTAAGAAAAACTGGCAGCCGGGCGGTGGAGGCGCACGCCTTTAATCCCAGCACTCGGGAAGCAGAGGCAGGCGGATCTCTGTGAGTTCCAGGCCAGCCTGGTCTACCGCTGTCTCTTATACACATCTAGATGTGTATAAGAGACAGAGGTAGATGGGATCATTAAGAAAAAGAAAAACTGGCAAGAAACAAGCCAAGCAAATACTGGGCATGTATAAGAAAGAATAAGACTCCGTGTGAGCTGGATGGCAGGCCCCCCAAAAGAGTCAAAGAGTAAAAAACAATCAGCTACAGTATCTGTCCAGTAAAGAGTCATTTACTACTTAGTGAGGTCACATACCTCCCCTACCTACATTAGTAGTCACTGCCACTTCATATGACACCAACTGATGGTCCTAGGCCTACAGAAGACACCGCTTTTCTTATTTGAGGGTAGCTACTTCTCATAATTCCCTCTTTTTGATTTTTCAAGATAGGGTTTTCTGTGTAGCCCTGGCTGTCCTGGAACTTACTCTGTAGACCAGGCTGACCTCAAACTCACAGAGATGTACCTGCCTCTGCCACCCGAGTGCTGGGATTAAAGGCTTGAGCCACCACACCCAGCTACAATTCCCCATTTCTTCTGAGAGCCTCTCCAACAAGATAGGCAGCTTTCATTTCTCACTTTTTTTTTTAAAGATAAGTTCTTGTATAGCCCAGGTTGGCCTCAAACTATAATGCTGAGGACTATTTGAACTTCTGGGCCTATCTCCTGAGTGCTGGGATTACAGTGTCACCATGCCCAGTTATATAGTGATGGACAGAACCCAAGGCTTCATGCATGTTAGGCAAGTACTCTCTCTGTATCTAAGCTGTATATCCACTCTGGGAGGGGGGGGTTCCTATTTTTATTTTTTTGAGACATGGTCTCACTATGTAGACTAGGCTAACTTGAACTCAGAGATCCAAGTGCCTCTGCCTCCTAGAGTGCTGGAATTAAAAGGTCTGCTCCGCTGCTCAAACTCAGCTGGTTTGACAGTTTCACTATGTAGTCCAGGCTGGCCTAGAACTCATACTCCTCCTGCCTCTCTTCCTGAGTGTTGGGATTACAGGCCTGAGCTTGAGTTGGCATCTTTATTTCTGATGGATCCTCTGTTCCTAGCAGTTTTAACAACCTCACACATCCTCCGCAGACACTGCTGACTGGCTCACTGCCAAGAGTGAATAGGGATACAGGGGACGAGAAGAAAGATAGGCAAAGAAATGCCCGTGAATCCCAGGGTGGTGGCTCAAACCTCAAGGACAACCAAAAGAGTCTCTATATGTATGTGAGGCCCATGTAAGTAATTTGCACACCATTTACCTTCTGTCAGCTCAGGTAATCCAGAAGCCTGAGGAGGAAGTAANGCATGCAAAGTGACACAGCAATACCAAGTAACTAGCTGACCCAATACTGGAGATAAAANGCTTTAATNGACCAGGGCACACACTTAACACTGCACAGGGAGTCACAGCTCCCAGAGGCTCCTTCCAGGTCAAAGGAAGTTCCAGAAATGTCTCGAGTTGCTGGTCCCTTGCCTGTGAGAACAGGGTTGAGTAGAGGGAAAGCAGGTGCNTCCTGTCACTCGTAGATCCAGTTCTGTGCACAGCTCTTGTAATCCACCAGCTCCTCAGCCTGAAACCACAGGCTGATCTCCTTCTCTGCACTCTCCACAGAATCGCTGCCATGAATGATGTTCCTGGGTGGGGAGAGATACTGTACCATTACCAAAACCAGAAAGATGAACCTGCCCACAGTCCCCTGCATTCCTACTGCTGAGAGCTGAAAGCCATGGCAGCGGAAAAGCCAGAGTCCCTAGTACTTCAGAACACATCAGAGGAAAAATGTTAAAAGAATGACTTCCTGTGAGTGGCCCTCCCACAGAAACACTGACGCCAGAGTGTGAGCCTTCGGAAAGGCTCTGGNCAGAAAGGTATAGGCAATGGGATGAAGACAAGCAAACACAGGGGACCCTCCAAGTCAGTGTCCACCTTCAGAGGCAGGAAGCCAAAACTCCCATTTAAAAGTGACCTGAGCCGTGGCCAGGCTTTAATCCCAGCACTTGGGAGGCAGAGGCAGGCAGATCTCTGTGAGTTTGAGGCCAGCCTGGTCTACAGAGCGAGTTCCAAGACAGCCTGGGCTACACAGAAAAACCCTGTCTCAATAAACAAAAAACAAAAAAAATAAAAACTAAACTAAGGGTGGAAGAGATGGCTCAGGGGTTAAAAGCACTGGCTAGTTCTCCAGAGGACATGGGTTTAGTTCCCACCATCCACATGGGGCTCAAAACTATCTGTAACTCCAGTGTTGGGGGATCCAATGCCCTCTTCTAGCCTCCTCGGGCACCAAGAAACGAAAGTGGTACAAAAACATACAGGCTGGAAAACTATATTCATATACATAAAAAGTAAAAATGAACTTTAAAAACTAAAGTAAAATAAATAGGGGGCTGGAGAGATGTTACTCAGTAGTTAAGAGTATTGGCTGCTCTTCCAGAGGTCCTGAGTTCAATTCCCAGAAACAACATGGTGGCTCACAACCATCTGTANTGAGATCTGGTGCCGTCTTCTAGCATGAAGGCATACATGTAGGCAGAACACTGCATTCATAATAAATAAATAAATCTTTAAAATAAAATAAATAAAATAAATTACCTGCAGATGATATCATGTCCATTTTTAGCCCCAGAGGCCCAAATTCTTGTGGTAACTAACTTGGATTTTGGAAAAGGGTGAAAAACACCAATTCTTACCTGCCAACTTGGATGCAAAAGTCTCCTCGGATGGTCCCAGGTTTAGAGTCTGCAGGGTTGGTCTCTCCAAGCATCACTCGGCCTGTCTTCACAACATTCAGACCCTCCCAGACCTCCAAGGACAAGAGAAGACACAGTCAAAGAAANAAAACTCTAAGTAGAAAACCTGGCATCTGATGATTCAAANCAAAAGCAAAAGGCTCCACAATAGGGCCCTCTCATTCCCTAGACAAACAGAATGCCTACTTGTTCCAGTACTAGGGATGCTGGTCACCCTACCCCTATTCTCATCCTCCCCAGACCCATTCACATGGCAGACAGTGGCCTTTTTAAATGCTAACTATTGCTACTGGGGTAATCCCACTACTCCGGAGGTAGAGGCAGGTGGATCTCTGTA
This sequence comes from Neotoma lepida, assembly GCA_001675575.1. Lineage (NCBI taxonomy): Eukaryota > Metazoa > Chordata > Mammalia > Rodentia > Cricetidae > Neotoma > Neotoma lepida. The sequence goes on along the minus strand of LZPO01007974.1, from coordinate 416,125 downwards.
AAGCCAGCGTGTTCTACATACAGAGTTCCAGGATACAGCCAGGGCTACATAGAAAGACCCTGTGTTGGAGACCCCAAGATGTTGGAGATGTCAGAGTCGTGGGATACCTGCCAAGGAGAGCTGTGTAAGGGGTGTGGAGCCAGCTCAGGAGCTACAAGTGTGCTGCAGTCCATAAAACCGAGAGGAGTGGATCTGAAGAGCACTGTGATGTCAGACATGGAGTGTGACATCAGACATGGAGTGTGACGTCAGACATGGAGATGCAGAGTTTGGAGTTTGCCCTGCTGGTTTTAGGTCTTGCTTTGGTCCAGTATTTCTTCACTATGCTCTCTTTGGTCCCTTTTGGACTGGTAATATATATTCTGTGTCACTGTATGTTGGAAGTATGTGATCTGCTTTTTGATTTTGATTATACAGGGGGGTTACAGTTAAGAGATTGCCATGAGTCTCAAAACAAACTTTGAACTTTTAAAACAGTGCTGATACTGTGATAGACTATGCGGACTTTTGAAGTCGGACTGAATGCATTTTTGCATTATGATATGGCTACAAGCCTATGGNGGACAGGAAATGGAATGCAGTAGTTTGACTAATAATGGCCCCCATAGGCTTATATATTTGAACACTTCATCATCAGGGAGTAGCTCTAGTTGAGGATTAGGAAGTGTGGCCTTGTTGGGGTGGGTGTGGCCCTCTTGGAGGAAGTGTGTCACTGGGGTGGGCTTTGAGGTTTCAAAAGTACAAGCCAGGGGCTGGAGAGATGGCTCAGAGGTTAAGAGCACTGATGCTCTTCCAGAGGTCCTGAGTTCAATTCCCAGCAACTGCATGGTGGCTCACAACCATCTGTAATGAGATCTGGCGCCCTCTTCTGGCCTGCAGGCATACATGCAGACAGAACACTATATACATAATAAATAAATAAATCTTGAGGAAAAAAAAATAGTACAAGCCAGGCCCAATGGCTCCCTCTTCCTGCTGCCTACAGATCCAGATGTAGAACTCTCAGCTACTTCTCCAGCGCCATGTCTGCTTGTATGCAGCCGTGCTCCCTGCCATGATGATAATGGACTGAACCACTGAAACTATAAGCAAGCCCCCATTTAAGTGCTTTCTTTTCTAAGAGTTGCTGTGGTCATGGTGTCTCTTCACAGCAATAGAACAGTGACTAAGACAGACCCTGTCTCATAAAAACAAAAGAAATAAATACAATGCTAAATATGGCACCTCCCATAANTTCCCAGCACTAGTGACCTAACGGCACAGCAGTGACATTACACNGTCCCTGAACACTCCTCATCCCATCTTCCTTCTTACTGCCATCCATCCTAACCTCCTTTCTGTACTTTAAAAACGAATTTGTGTCTGGTGTGGTGATGCACGCCTGTAATCCCAGTACATTGTAAGCAGGAGAATCAAGANCTCCAAGCCAGCCTGGACTATTTGAGGCTAGCTTGAGCTTCATAGTGAATTACAGGACACANAGCTGGGCTACATATTAAGGCCTTGTCTCAATAAATCATTTTCAGAAAGAAAGAATGAAAACAGATGCCCATTTTGTCTCGCAACTGTATCTAAAGTGTTTAGAAAGGCGCTCATTCTTGAATAAGTATGTCGTACTGTAATAAACCAAGCTCCCTCTGTTCCATGGGAATTCAATCAAGCAGATCTTTCCTGATTCCTCCCAGTCCTGGGTCTTCGGCTTGACAAGCAAATGTACACTTTCTCTGGTGGATCAGAGAGCCAATTCTCATCCTAACTGGCTATCCTACTTGCCTGTTTCCTCTGCAACAAAGAGTGCCTGGCACCCAACACAGGAAATGCAACATTCACACTGCTCTACTCCCAAATGAGTCACTCCCATCAGCATCCCACACAGACACACTCACCATAGCAACCACTGGTCCTGAGTGCATGTATTTCACGAGGCCAGCAAAGAAGGGACGGTCCTTCAGGTCGATGTAGTGCTCCTTGAGAAGGTCCTCTGAAGCCTGTCACAGGACAAANAGTGAGAACTGGCCCCAGGCCCTTAAGAATCAGCAGGTTAGTTTCTTCCCCTGTCCCTCCTGATGTTTGAAACATGAGCTCACAGCTAGCGCTGTCAGTTATATCCAGATTCATCCTCTACCTTACCAGAGAGGAGCAGGGACAGGGATATACAGAGAAATCCTGTCTTGGAAAAAAAAAAAAAAAAGAACCCACTTGTTAGAAAGGAAAAGAAACAGACTTTTTGTTCCCAGAAAACACCTCAACTAAAATGTTAGGTGGAAACAAGGAAAGTAATCTCTGCATTAGATGAGGATTAAATGAACCTGGCCATTCCCAGAGACACCTGACATTTATTCAAAGGATAAAGGCCCAATGCAGTGACCATGTAATTTCCAGAGNTACTTACCTCTAAACTATCTAAAAGTATATGACATATAGCAATAAATAATTTTGCTAAAGATAAAGAAATGGCTCAGTGGTTAAAAGCTTTGGCTGTTCATCAAGAGGACCCAGGTTCAATTCCCAGTATCCACATGGCAGTTTACAACTATCTGCAACCAGTTCTGAGGGATTCAACACCTTCTGACCTCCACAGGCAANAGGTACAAAAGTGGTGCACAAACACACATGCAGGCAAACCCCATAAACATAAAAGGTTTTAAATTTAAAAAAGGAGAATGAATTAGAGCAGGGTGTGGTATCACATGCTTGTAATCCTAGTACTCAGGAGTGAGAAGCAGGAAGATCAAGGAATTCAAAACCATCCTCAGTTGCATAGTGAATTTGAGGCCAGCCTTGGAAATATAAGACCCTATCTCAGCAAGGAGGGCTNGGGAGAAGGAAGAGGAGGGACAAGAGAGAGGAGAAAAGCAAAGAGAAAAAAGAGAACTAGAACANTCACACGCAAGGCTAGTATGTGGGAACAAATCAAGTTAGCTACAGAGCAAACCACCTTCACGTGCCCTGGCTGGGCATGTTCTTTGCATCTACACGGCCTTCCACACAACTACNCCATACAAAGCATATTGCCACTTCAGGGATACAAATAGGCCAGGATTAGCTGCCAAAAGGTACATTCAGAATATCCTATCCTTCAGCCACCAGTTGGTCATCACTTTGCCAAAGCAAAACTGTACAAAACAGGGATGCAGTCTGAACCTGCCTATTCTAATGGAGGGCTGGAAGCTAACACATGCAGACTTGACTTTCATTTCCCATGATACTCCATTCTGTCCATTGGTTCCAATAATCTTGAGCCTGGAAAACTGACCATAAGCTTTTATTGGGGGGTGGGGAACTTTAGGGAACTTTAGTTTAGAAACTTTGTTTCTCAAGTCCATAGCAGATGGAATATCCCTTTAGTCATGTTGATTTATCTCTTCTCCCATTCTTCACCAAACCCATATCCTCAACAGAAATGTCAGGGTAGGAGAGAAAACGTCCTCAGGGGCCAGAGAGACTCAAGTTACAATGTCAGCCACTTCACTGCATGCGTTCCCAGGCACATTATCTGACCTCCTTAAGCCTCAGTTTCCTCCTAGCAACTATGAGGACAGGAATAAGNACCTCTCAGAGCTNTCATGACANATGGAGAAGTAAACTGTGTGCTCAACGAATGACTGGTTCATTTCATTGTGCCTTCAGAACCTGAATTACTATGCAACCCCACACCTGGCTCTCATAATTCCACCATGCTCTCTCCTTAGCATTAACAACAGTCTACTCCTTATACTAAAAAATTACAGAAGAACAAAATTGCCAGGAGGTGGTGGTTCATGCCATTAATCTCAGCACTCAGGAGACAGAGGCAGGTGGATCTCTGTGAGTTCGAAGCCATCCTCATCTACAGACTGAGTGCCAGGACAGCCAAGACTACACAGAGAAATCCTGTCTTGAANGAAAAAAAAGAACAAAATTAGTGGCTAGAGAGAAGGCTCAGTGGTTAAGAGCACTTACTGCTCTTGCAGAGGTCCTGAGTTTGGTGTGAACCATATCAGGTGGCTCAAAACAATTTATAACTCCAGTTCCAGGGGTTCTGATACTATCTCCTGGACTCCACATGCACCTGCACATACATGGTGCACATTACCCACAAGCAGGCACACATACATACACATAAACACAAATTTTTAAAAAAAAAATCAACATTGCTGGGAGGCAGGGGCAGGCAGATCTCTGTGAGTTCGAGGCCAGCCTGGTCTACAAATCAAGTTCCAAGACAGCTAAGACTTACACAAAGAAACCCTGTCTTGAAGGAAAAAAAAAAACCCAACATTGCATCCAGGAACAGTGGTAGTATACACCTTTAATCCCAGCACGCTGGAGGCAAAAGCAGTACTCTGTGAGTTTGTGGCCAGCCTGACCTACAAAGCAGGTTCCAGGCTAGCCAGGGCTATACAGTGACACCCTGTCTCAAAAACAGCAAAATAATAAAATAAAAACTCAACCTTGAAAATCAAATTAAATTCAAAATACACTAGGAGCCAAAAGTGTATTGTTTTCATGGGAAAAAAATATTGTCCCCCTAATATATTTGCTTTGAGAATTGGAATCCCCATCTCACAGATTTGTTTGACGAAGAGTTCTTGGCCAATCAGTCCTTGGTATTTATTGGAATATTGTTATCNGAGTGGATGGTTCATGCACATAATCCCAGGACCCAGGGTGCTGAGAAAGGGGGACCACCAAGAGTTCCAGACCAGTTGTGCCGATCACCAAGAGTTCCAGACCAGCTGTGCCAAGCACATATGTATATATTTCATAGGTATGTGAGAATTGTTTCTTTTCTCTCTTCTCTCAGGAGCTCCCTACCAGCAAAACTGCAGTTTTCCCCACAAAGCCCCATGTATCATGCCTGACTCACATTAGGCACTATCAGGTAGTAATTAGTAAGGCAAAGACTTTCTTCCTGACAATCTACCTCAAGGGGTTGGGGGTGGAAGAACAGTCTCTAAAATTATCCATTTAGGAGGCTAGAGACCAAGAGCTCCAAAACACCCAGAGCTGGGTCAGAAATTACAGCTCTGCAGTAATATGCTGAATTCTACATCGTTAGGGGAAAAGACAGACTATTTTTGAAAACCCCAAATGACTTGGTTTGTTCCAAGATTCAGCCAACATGCTTAGTCACTGAGAGGTTTTCGGGTTCCAAGACACCCTACTATAGAGAAGTCTAGACAGGAAACAAGGCATACACAGAAGTTACTCTGCAACGTTCTACTATGCTCCAAATACTCAAAACAGGAAGCGTAAGATCCACTCACCTGCATAAATTTCAGACCAACAAGGCGGAATCCCTTCTGTTCAAAACGCTTGATAATCTCTCCCACGAGCCCCCGCTGGACCCCATCAGGCTTGATAGCAATGAAGGTGCGCTCACTGTTGGCCATGGTCCTGGAGAGAGGCAAGCAGGGAAATGAAACAGGACTGAATCTCTACCATCATCATGATCCTTCTCAAGTGGATTACACTCTCATAAGACTGGCTTTAATATATTATGTCTACCCCAATCTCAATCCCTGCCCAGTTCACTCATCAATGAATTATGATCCTGAAGTGGCAAAAGGCTCAAAAACAGGAACTGTAATTTCTATTCCATTTGATTTCATAAGCTTCTATTGAGCTTCTACTGTGTACTTAATACTGTGATGGAACTAAGAAAGGAGATGTAAAACTATAACACACA
>LZPO01007974.1:390431-401297 GCA_001675575.1 Neotoma lepida | reverse complement strand
TTTTAGGCAGGCAAAGTAACACAGCTTCACAGAGTTAAACAAATGCAACATAAAAGAATGCAACACATCTTTGCATCATTAAACAAATATTCCAAAGCATAAAAGAATGTAACACATCTTAAACTCATATGCCACAACACATGATAGTGCACATGTATAATCCCAGTACCTTAACCAGGAGGACCAAGAGTTCAAGGTCATCTTCAGCTAAAATAGTGAGTTCAAGGCCAGTCTGGGATCCATAACACCCTGCCTCAAAAAAGAAAAACAAACTAAAACCACCTTTTTATTGGTTGGGATGTACTTTACTTGTGCTTTTCCAACATCTGTATACAAAAAGATCACCTGGGCATTTGCTAAAACTCAGGGTTCCATGCAGTAGGTCTGTCATGAAGCCTGAGAGTTTGAGGTTTTCAGGCCTGTTGGTTGGTAGACTCTTTTTTTTCGAGACAAGGTTTCTCTGTATAGCTTTGGCGCCTTTCCTGGAACTCACTCGGTAGCCCAGGCTGGCCTTGAACTCACAGAGATCCGCCTGCCTCTGCCTCCCAAGTGCTGGGATTAAAGGCATGTGCCACCACCCCCTGGCCAGGTGGTAGACTCTTTAAGGCAGTTTCAGAGCTGGGTTCTTGTTTTGTTTATTTGAGGGGCAGGAAAGACAACATTGAAGTGGCTGTTATTTTACATTTTGGTCTTTTTAATTGTCTAGAAGAAAAACACAACTTTAAATATGTTTGGAGTGGAGGGACATGTGCCTTGACATGTATATAGAGACCAGAGGACAATTTGAAGGAGCCCATGTGATCCTTCCATGTTGTGAGTTCTACTAGGGTCAAACTGAGGTCATCAGGCTTGGCAACGCAAGCCTTCACCTACTGAGCCATCTCACTGGCTTGTTTTGTTTTTCAGCCAGGTTCTTTTGAAGACTGCTTGGCAGACGCTAAGGAAAGGGATGAGAACAGGAAGGTCTCCTGTCTTCCTGGAAGCATGTTAATTCTATGACTCCCCCTCACCTTCCTTCCAAGACCTGCACAACCCCCAAGGGCCCAAGTCAGAAAGCTCTAATAATTTAAAACTAAAAGAAAATTTTATGGCTGTAGTATTAGTAAGGGTTCTCTAAAGGAACAGAACTGATGGAATATATATAGAATGTATGCATAAGATTTACTAGAATGGCTTACAGGCTGTGGCCTACCTAGTGTAACAATGGCTGTCTGCTGACAGAAGGGCCTGGAATCTGGTAGTTGTTCATTCCAAGAGACTGGATGTTTCAGCTGGTCTTCAGTCCATATTGGAATCCGAAGAAGAAGTAGGTTCTCATACCAGCAGCAGGATAAATGAACTGGCCAGAAAGAGCTGGGAGGCAAAAAGCAAAAACTTCCTTCTTTCATGTCCTTGTATGTGGGCTGCCACCAGAAGGTGCTGGTATCATCAATAATGAATGTATGACACATTAGGTTTAGAGTGGGTCTTCCCATTCAAATGATCCAATCAAGACAATCCCTTACCTGCGTGCCCAGCTGCTTTGGTTTTAGTTGATTCCAGCTGTCGTCAAGCTGACAACAAAGATTAGCCATCACTGGCATATTAACCTATATCCTGTCAAGAAACCCTAGCAGTGGATTTCATAGTAACTTGAAACATCCAGCTTGGATGTCTCCACTGGCAGCCACTCACTAGCCTTCAGCCTTTCCTACATAACTTTTGTTGTTGTTGTTGTTGTTGTTGGTGGTGGTGGTGGTGGTGGTGGTGGTGTTGTGTGTGTGCTTTTATGTTACTAGGAATCAAACCCAGGGCCTCATGAATGCTAGGTAAGCACTCTCCACTGAGTTATGTCCCCAGCCCATTTTTACTTTTTTTCTTTTTTTTAATTTTGAGACAGGGTTAGTCTCACTAACATTACCCAGGTTAGTCTTGAACTTACTCTGTAGCCCGACCAATCTTGAACTTACAAACCTCCTTTAGACTCTCTAGTACTAGGATTATAGGTATTTGTCACTGTATCTAGCTATATTAGTCAGGATTTTCTAGAGCAGTGGTTCTCAACCAAGATTCTCAGACATCTTGCATATCATATATTTACATTCTGATTCATAACAGTAGCAAAATTATAGTTATGAAGTAGCAATGAAATAATTTTATGGTTGGGGGTCACCACAACCTGAGGAACTGTATTAAAGTTATGAAGCATTAGAAAGGTTGAGAACCACTGCTGAAGAGGAACAACTTATAGAATGAGTCTATATATCTATATAGTTTATATAGATATAGATATATAGAGAGAGACAGAGAAAGAAAAGGAGTTTATTAGAGTGGCTTACAGGTTCTTCTCCAGCTAAGCCAACAATGGCTGTCTACCAAGAGAAGGTCCAGGAATCCAGTAGTTGTTCAGTCCACGAGGCTAGATATCTTGGCTGGTCTTCAGCATAATCCAGAATCGCAAAGAAGTAGGCTTTAATGCCAGTGAAGGAATGAACTTGCCAGGGAGAATGAAAGCAAGCAGACAAAAAGCAAGCTTTCTTCTTCCATGTTCTTTGTATAGGCTGCCAGAAGAAANTGTGGCCAAGATTAAAAGTGGGTCTTCCCACTTCAAACGACTTAATTAAGAAAAAATCCCTCAGAGGTGTACCCANTCACTTGGGCTTCAGTTAATTCTGGATGCAGTTGAGCTGACAACAAAGAAGAGCCAACACACTAGCTAAAATTTTTTGGTTTTTTCCAGACAGGGTTTTTCTGTGTAGTCCTGGCTGTCCTGGAACTCATTTTGGAGACCAGGCTGGCCTCAAATTCATAGAGATTCACCAGCTTCTGCCTCCTGAGTGCTGTGATTAAAGGCATGAGCCATCATGCACAGCCAAAATGTTATTTGAATATATTAAAAATAGAAAAACATAATAAAGGAAGCAATGTTTAATGAACTCCATTAATGATATCAACTATTAACAAAGGGAAAAGAGGGGGCCAGTGAGTAAAGGTGCTTGCCACCAAGCCTGATGGTCTGAGTTTCATCCCTGGACTCCATATAGTAGGAGGAAAGAACTAACTCCAAAGAGTTATCCTCTGACTTTTACATGGGTACCACTAGCCCCCAATGAAGAGCCATAAAAAAATAAAATAAAATAGAAATAGAAAAATGAAAAGAGTAGCCAAGTGTAGTGGCTTATGCTTGTGATCCCAACAANGTGGGCGACTAAGGTAGCGTATCAGGAGTTCAAGGCCATCCTCAGTTACGTAGCAAGTTCTAGACCAGCCTGGGGTGTCNGGGTTCAGTGTTGGAGTTCAGCTCTGACCTATCAAAGGGTTCCTTGAAGAGGGGAGTTAGGAATTGAGAAATGCTAGATAGAAATATAGATGAAGAAAAAGAGACACAGGATAGCTTCAGGAGGACCCTGGGTCAATACCCAGCAGTCTCGAGTTTATTTCTAATGGGCTTTATACACTAGCAAGAGGAGAGGAAAAAGACCTCCCCCTTTCAAAAATCAAAGCACAACGTACAACCAAGTGTAAACCCTTCAAAACACCTGGTAACCATGCCTTTGGCCAAATCATCCTGTTATGCGACCCTGCTGGGTAAAGCAAGCTCAGACTTTCTGACCTTGAGTAAGGCCTTGCTAGGGAGCCTCTGTGGGCCCTCACACTAGGGTACATGAGACACTGTCCACCAAAATAAAAAAAAATTCAAAAACTCAAATGAAACAATTCAAAAAATGAACTATCAAGGGTTTTTTGTTTGTTAGTTTCTGTTTTTTACTCATTAATGGAGAAAAGAATAAAAGACATGGCCCCATTAATTCATGTTCACACTGATACACAGGAAGAGCTGTGATTTAGATCTTGACCAAGTTAGCTAGCATCCGGAGGATAGATTGGACAGAAAAGATGGGAGAGAAGAAGTCTAGTAGGAGACTGTGGGCATCATTAATAAGCAAAGTGTGACGTGTCAGATCTTCTGGGCTAATACAGTCAAGGAACATATTTTTGATGGATTCCTGGGATAGACTGATCAGGTTTGCACCTGATTAGAATAGCAAGTCTTAAATGGGCACTTANGGTAATAGCAGTGCTTAAGAGCATGGCTGTGTTTCTAAAACATTCGGGTGTGGCTTATGGCTCTGTCACTTCTTTAGAAATGTAGTCTTGGACAAGTTACTCAACATTTCTAAGGATCAATTTCTATAGTTNCTAAATGAAGATGATATCCCCTACAATATCAAATTGTTGTGAGAATTATATAAAGTAGTCCGATGAAAATTTAACAGACTATCTGATACTCTGTACTAAATGTCAGCCTTAGAAACTGTGACAATGTGATAGTAATGGAAACAGGAAAGCACAGAGTGGACCAGCTAGAGGACCATGGTTGAAATGTTACCAGTAGAGGACTGAAATAGAAAGTGCTCAGCAATTGGGCTGGAGAAATGGCTCAGTGGGTAAGAGCACTTGCTGCACAAGCATAGGGACCTGAGTTCAACTCCCCAAACACACATGAAAAACAANAACATTAATACAACAAAAGAAACCAAGCATGGTTGAGCACATGTCTGTAACACTAAAGCTGTGGAAGGCAGAGACAGAAGACTTGCTGAGGCTTACTGGCCATCTGCCTAGCTCCAGGTTCAGTGAGAAACTGTCTCAGGTAATACAGCAGAGAGTGATAGATCAGGACACTCATAGTTCTGCTCTGCCCACTACAGGTGCACACACACAAACATGCACAGAGTTCTTAGCAATTAAAGAGAGTTTAGAAGAGATGCCAGGCTTGAGGACAGACATTTTGGAATTGCCTACCCAAGGTGATATATAGAACCTTAAAAGATTTTAAAAGGAATGATAACCTGGTATCCCAGCACTCAAGCAGAAGGAGGGCAGGCAGTGGTGGTGCATGCCTTTAATCCCAGCACTCGAGTGGCAGAGGCAGGCAGATCTCTGGGAGTTCTAGGCCAGCCTGATCAACATAGTGAGAGCTCCAGGACAGCCAGGGCTACACAGAGAAACCTTGTCTCAGAAAACAAAAAACAAAAGAAGAAGAGGAGGAGGAGGAAGCAGAAGGAGGATTGCTGTCTGGTCAAGGTTGTGAGGTNCCAAAGAAACCCAGAACAAGGCTCACTCAATACCTGTAGCTCATCCCAGCACTTCTCACCCCTTCCCCCAGCTTCTGATTCCTCTATAACCAGCCATTTTGGCCACATGCTCTCTTGGCTTTGCCCATCCTTGGTTCTCTTGGCTTTTTGGTCTTCTTGCCCTCTCTCCTCTCCTCTCCTCTCCTCTCATGGCCCAATCTATTCTGCTGGCCATGTTCAGTCTGAATCTTTCCAGATGCCTCTGGCTGCACTCCCCCTCATATCTACAATAAAACCCTTCTCCTCAACCATACCTTGGAGCGGTCATGTCCTCATTTTCATTCATAGGTCAGACTGGGCAATGAATCAAGATTAGTATGCTAATTACCATTAATATGATGTAGGTTTTGTTGTGAGGGAGATGTTGTTTCTGTATTTTGAAGCAGGATCTTGCTTTGTAGCCCAGGCTAACCTCAAACTCAAAGTGATCCTNCTGCTTCAGCCTTCGTAGTGTTGGATACTGGCTTGTGCTACCACACCTGGCTTAGTCTGTACTTATCAAAGTTGTACTATGCCAAACATAAAGTGTTTTGTTTTTTAGTTTGATTTGTANGTGTTTGTTTTTGAGACAAAGTCTCATAACCCAAGCTTGCTTTGAGCATTTATTGTGNGGCTGAGGCTGGTCTTGAACCCCTGATCTTCCCCACCTCCCAGGTGCTGGGGTTACCTGCATGCACCATGGTGCCTATTTACTTCACTTGTATTAACTAGTCACACAACCGCATGACCTTCTTATTAGTATTGAGGTCAGGTGTGGCTCATTAGTAGTACACTCTACGAGCANGTGGGATGCCTTGAATCCAATCATCAGCACTACAAAAATAGGAACAATAACAACAAAAACTACTATCCTTTCTTTTCAGGTGAGGAAACCTAAAACCTCATGTGGCTCATGAGGTGAGGATTACTGGGTCACATGCAGATACATGGAAGGAGTAGGACCAGAGTTTCAAGCCAGTCTCCATACTGCCAGATCCTGGCTCTTAACCTCATGTGTATTGCTTCATAATTACACAAGGCTTCAGTCCTGGGTCTCACTTCTGGAGGAGGTCACTACAGTGTGCAAATGAATCATAATGGGACGACAAGAAGATGACATAATTGTTTTTAAATGGAATTGGAGACAAACGAGACAGCTAGCTGTAATACTGTACTGAGAATGGAATTGATCTAGGACACAGAGGTCTGGTTATTAATGATTTAAGGAATCAGAGCAACTAATACATTATGCCCATGCCTGAGAAATGGAAAGGTGCTCTGGGAGGCAGGGTAAAGACAAGACATTTATAATACTCATTGAGAATGAGCCCCTGGGGAACTTTCATTGCCAATAATCAAGGAGAAAGTATGAACCNGCCTACCTTTGACTCCAGGGGCAAACTACAAATCAAACAGCAGGATCTTCTCATGAAAGCAATTGCCTGAGCATCACAAGAGCCACATAGTTCATCTGCCTTTGCTTCCTCAGCACTCCCTATCCAACCCCCAGTCTTTCCTGAAAGAGAGGCAGATGGCTTTTGAGGAACTCTGCATTATTTGCTGATTGGAGAAAGATGTGAAAGACTGGGAGTGTTTATCATACAGTCTACTGCAACAACCATAGGAAGTAGGGACTCCCTTCCTTCCTTCCTTCCTTTCTTATTCATTCATTCATTCGTTTATTGGTTTTATAAGATAGGATTTCTCTGTGTAGCCCTAGCTATCCTGGAACTCACTCTGTAGACAGGCTGGCCTGGAACTCAGAGATCTGCCTGCCCCTGCCTCCCAAGTGCTGGGATCAAAGGCGTGCACCATCACCGCTCAGCTCTTTTTTTCCTAACCCTGGCTGACTTGGTTCTCAATTTGTAGCCCNGGCTGGCCTTGAACTCACAACAATGCTTCTGCCTTAGCCTCTAGACCAGAGGTTCTCAGCATGTGGGTAGAGATCCCCTTTGGGGGTCAAACAGCCCCTTCACAGGGATTGCCTAAAACCATTGGAAAACACAGATATTGACATACAATTCATAACAGTAGCAAAATTACAGTTATGAAGAAGCAACAAAAAATAATTTTATGCTTTGGGGTCACCACAACATGAGGAACTGTATTAAAGGGTTGTGGCATTAGGAAAGTTGAGAACCACTGTTCCAGACTCTAGAACCTAGAGTGCTGAGATACAGATATGAATTACTATATCTGGCCTGTGTGGGATATTGTTTGTTTGTTTGTTTGTTTGTTTGTTTGTTTGTTTGTTTTTCGAGACAGAGTTTCTCTGTATAGCTTTGGAGCCTGTCCTGGAGCTAGCTCTGTAGACCAGGCTGGCTTCAAACTCACAGAGATCNCAAGTGCTGGGATTAAAGGCATGNGCCCTCACTGCCCAGCTGTCTGGGATATTTGTTATAGTCTTGCTAAGAAACCCTGACTAGCCTAGAACTCACAATAACCCTGCTGCCTTAACCTTCAGAGCACTGGTATTACATACATGTACCACCACACCTAACTTGTGGGCACTACTCTTAATTCTGTTTTACAGATAGAGAAACTAAGATATAAGAAGGTTAAATAACTGCCCTGACCTCAAGAGTCTGGTTGTGAGTTCATTTCTCCCTTTCTCCAGAGCCTAAGTGCATGCTTGCGTGTATGCATGTGAGATAGAGGAAGAGACCTGTGCTGACGTATTGTGTACTCCAATTCTAGATGTGTATAAGAGACGTGTGGGATATTGTTTGTTTGTTTGTTTGTTTGTTTGTTTGTTTGTTTGTTTTTCGAGACAGAGTTTCTCTGTATAGCTTTGGAGCCTGTCCTGGAGCTAGCTCTGTAGACCAGGCTGGCTTCAAACTCACAGAGATCTCAAGTGCTGGGATTAAAGGCATGCTGTCTCTTATACACATCTAGATGTGTATAAGAGACAGGTAGTGACACACGCCTTTAATCCCAGGACACAGAAAGGTATATAAGGTGTGAGGAAACAACTCATTCTCTTTAGGCTGAGGATTTCATAGAGGTAAGCTAGTGGCTGGCTGTTCTGCTTCTCTAATCTTTCAGCTTTTACCCCAATATCTAGCTCTGGGTTTTTTTTTTATTACAAGACCTTTCAAGATTCATGTTACAGTGACGTTTGAGGTGGGTGATTGAGGCAGTCTCTTANGTATTCCTGGCTGGACTTGAATTCATTATGTAGCTCGGGTTTGGCCTTTAACTCTGATCCTCCTGCCTCAGTTTCCCTAGTGCTGGGATTACAAGTGTGTACCAATACACAAGCTTATTTCCACTTTCTAAACTTAGATTCAATAAAGCCTTTAGCAGAACCATGACCTTTTGGTTTGTAATAGTCTGTATATGTGCCCTGACCTTGGTTTTGGCTTTCAGGCTAAATCTCTCTGGGGAAAAGGATTATATGGATAAAGAGGCTCAACACTNAGGGCAGTGACTTGGTATTAATTTCCTTCTTGCTTTCATGTGGTTTGACTCTCTAGGATGCCTGCTGGAATCTCTGGAAATTTTTGTCTTCTCCAAGGGCAATTCTAGACCAGTTTAGCACTCCTTCCTCAGCNTCTCTAGTTTGGAGTCTCTTGGCATGTGACCTATTATTTCTAAAAAACCATATCCCTATAGTACCTCTTTATTTGTCATATTAGGTCAGGTTATATAGCAACAACAAAAAAGAAATCCCAAGTGTCCATGACTAAACAAAAGCAAACTGTCTCACTCATCTCAAGCTGGCTTCAGGGTCAGCACCATTCTCCCTGGGAACCTGGCTATTCCAATATGTGACTGTGCTATCTCAGTACAAGACCTAAGCGCACTATAGCAGGGTGGAGAGAAAAGTCACATGGTAGTTCTGTTTGATTTGGCCTCAAGGTGACAGTCATCANTTCTTTGCAGNGCATCAACCAAAGCAAGTCAAATGCTCCTGGTAAACTCTGAGGGGATTAAGAAGTATCAAAACCCATGACCTTCTGTGAGTTGGACATGTCTGTGTTTTTCCATAGTATATCACATACTCTCTTCCCCTAGGCTAGTTGCAAACCATCCGATTAACACACCAAACTTGGGCCGGGCAGTGGTGGCGCACGCCTTTAATCCCAGCACTCGGGAGGCAGAGGCAGGCGGATCTCTGTGAGTTTGAGACCAGCCTAGGATACCGAGTGAGTTCCAGGAAAGGCCCCAAAGCTACACAGAGAAACCCTGTCTCGAAAAACAAAACAAAACAAAACAAACAAACAAAAAAAAACCACCAAACTTTAACCTTCTACCTCTGAACCCACTAGTCACTGCTTCATCCCCTTTTGTTCTCTGGCGTCCTTTGCCTTCTGTCACATGACCAGTGCTCTTCCCCTTGCATGCCTCACACTTGCAAACTTTTCTCTCTTTCCCCCCCATTCTTCATTTTACATCCAGTTTTCCAGGAGCTGCTCAGCTGAGAGTGGTCTGGAAAGACCCTCCTGACTTCCTGCAATTGGAGTCAGAAAGAACAAGAACACTCTTTCTCGAGAAGGGGGTGAAGAAAGGGGGGCACAGGAAACACTGAAGGCATGAAAGGAGGTTGCATTACTCCTCTAGGAGTCAGGTCCTTCGGCTATCCCTGGAGGTAGATAAATACACAGTAGATTCAAAGAACTCTGGGAAACTGACCTCATGACCTGTTGTAGAAATGGGTAAGACTTACTGTCTTAGGATTTCTATTGTTGTGAAGAGACACCATGACCACAGCAACTCTTATAAAAGAAAAACATTTAATTAGGGTGACTCAATTACAGTTCAGAGGTTCANTCCATTATCATCATAGTGGGACATGGTGGTACACAGGCAGACATGGTACTGGAGAAGTAGCTGAGAATCCTACATCTTGCAGGCAACAGGAAGTGGTCTGAGACACTGGGCAGTATCTTGAGCGTATATGAGACCTCAAAGCCCACTTCCACAGTGACACACTTCCTCCATCAAGGCCATACCTACTCCAACAAGGTCACACCTCCTAGTAGTGCCACTCTCTTTGGGGGCCACTTTCTTTCAAACCACCACACTCATCCACATGTGCATGTGTATTCTCATCTGAATGAACAGTATTTTATTATTTTGCATTACTAGGGAAACCTAGGGCCTATACATGCTAGGTGAGCACTCTACCACTAGCTATATCCTAAGCCTCAGTGGTTTTGTTGTTGTTGTTGTTGTTGTTGTTTATTAATTATAGATGCTTGGTTGATAGCTCAGACTTATCATTAGCTAACTCATATTTTAAGTGAACCCATATCTCTTCTTTTCTTTTATTTAACTAATATTTTTTCATTTATTTTACATACTGACCACAGCTTCCTCTCCTTACTCTCCTCTCGTTCCCTCCTTGCTTCTCATCTCCCCATCTCCTCATCTACTGCTCTTCCATCTCTATTCAGAAAGGGGCAGGCCTCCCATGGGCTTGAACAAAGCATGGCACATCAAGTTGAGGCAAGACCAACCTCCTCCCCTGGCATCAAGGCTGGGCCAGATAATCCAGCATGGGGAACAAGTTCCCAAAAGCCAGCTAAGTGCCACGGACAGGTCCTGATCTCACTGCTAGGAGCCTCACAAAGAGACCAAGCTGTACAACTGTCATACACATGCAGAGGGCCTAGGTCGGTCTCATGCAGGCTCTCTAACTGTTGCTCCAGAGCCCATGAGCTCCCACAAGCTCAGGTCAGCTGTCTCTGTGGGTTCCCCCGACATGATACCCATAGTTCACACAATCCCTCCTCCCTTTTTTCAGCATGACTCCAGGAGCTCAGCC
>LZPO01007974.1:338644-360880 GCA_001675575.1 Neotoma lepida | reverse complement strand
GCCTAACCTTATTCTGCCTCACCATTGGCCAAACAGCTTTATTTATCAACCAATCAGAGCAACACATTTTTAGAAAGACATTCCCATCAAACAACAATAACAAAAACTTGTATTAGGATGAATCTTCTAAAATCCTATTTATTTTGCACAAAATGCTGTCATATACAAATTGTAAGAGTCACTGAGCTGGTGAAATAGCTTATCACTGGCTGCAATAAGCCCTGCAACTTGAGTTTGAGCTCCGTAATCTGGGAAAAGGTAGAAGGAAAGAATTGATTCCACAAAGTTCTCTGGCCTCTGTATTCTGTGATACATGTGAGCTCACTCTTCCATACATCACACTCACACACACACGTGCACACACCAATAATTATATTAACAATAGCAACAACAACAACAATATTTTTTTTTTTAAAAAACAGTATTTTTCCTAATAATTGGCCAGTGTCCCAGAAAGGACTTTTAGCAGTCTGGGTCATCTCTCCCTAGGGGCATGGAGTCATTACCAGTCAGATTACATGAACTGAAGAGAATTAGCATGAAACAGGGAGAGAAATTTTTTCACAGGAAGACATTGTGTGTAGACAGAAAAGTGTTTTCTGTAGTAATTGAAAAGCTTGGGTTGGGTGTGGTAGCTGTGTTTAAAGTCCTGGCACTTCCAAGGCTTAAGCAATAGAACTGCCTCAAGTTTGAGGCCAGCTTAAACTATATAGTAGTTCTACATCATCAAAGGCTACAAACAAACAAANAAAATAGAAAATAAGAAAAGAAAAAGTTTAAGGATTAATAAAGTCAGTAAAGGATTTAAATATGGCACTTTAAGCTGTATGGCGGTGGCACAGGCCTTTAATCCCAGCACTTGGGAGGCAGAGGCAGGTGGATCGCTGTGAGTTCAAGGACCACCTGGTCTAAAGAGAGAGTTCCAGGACAGCCAGGACTGTTACACAGAGAAACCCTGCCTCCAAAAACAAAAACAAAAAATGCACTTTAATAAATGTTTATTGTTGTGCTAGTTATAATAACCAAGATATTAAACCAGTCAATAGATAACAGAATAAAAAAAATGTGTGTGTGTGTGTGTGTGTGTGTGTGTGTGTCTATTTTATTCAGCCATAAAAAAGAATGGAAATTCTGTTATTTACGGGAAATTGTATGGAACTAAAGATCATGTTAAGTGAAATAAGCCAGAGTCACAGAGACAAATATCTCATTTTCTCTCATTTGTGAAATCTAGATTTAAATGTGATGAATATGTACATNTGTACACATCTATGAGATGAAAATATAAGGGAGACTATGAGGGAAGAGACAGAGATTTAGAGGGAGAGGAGATGGGGAAACCAGGGAAGGTAATGGGAGGAAGA
The DNA here is from genome assembly GCA_001675575.1 of Neotoma lepida. NCBI lineage: Eukaryota > Metazoa > Chordata > Mammalia > Rodentia > Cricetidae > Neotoma > Neotoma lepida. Next base: position 359,516 of record LZPO01007974.1, on the reverse strand, counting down.
AACTTAGAATATCACGTTTTCTCTCCAGCAGAACATGGACTTAACTGCATACATACTCATGTGGCTTGAAAGCAGAAGGGGAATTCGAAGAAAGGAAGGGACTAGTGGGGAGGAGTGTGTATTTAGTGAAACTTAATTTTTTTTTCAGTTTTGTGGTTCTTTGGGTTTTTTTTTTGTTTTGTTTTTGGTCTGTCATTGAACTATATTCCTCAGCTAGTAAATCATAAAATTTCTCTTTGTAATTTATAACATTTTCTATGTAAATTTCAGATTTTACTCTGCGTCTTTTGTTATTGATTCATTTAACAAGCATTTTAGAACCTGCTGTATGCTGCCATTACTTTTCCCACTAACATTACATCAGTACATACAACAGTGCCTTTATGGAACCTACATTGTGGCAAGCTCAGGCACATAGTAAATAAGGTAAATTACTAAAATATTTAGTATGGGGTTTGGGAATAGTTGCTCTGAAGAAGAGTAAGGAGGGGAGATAAGGAGATGAGGACGGTCTCACTAAGAGGGTGATGTCTGAACAAAGGCTTGAAGGGCAGTAGAGAGGGAGCAAGCCATTGATTTTCTGGGAAGGAGAATTCCAAATAGCAGGAAACAAGTGCAGAGTCTTACTCCCTAAGCCTCAGAATACTACGGATACTCACAAGGAGCTTGATATCAAACAAGTAGGATGTTGGGAAAANGNTGTGTGGTTTCCAAGAGGCCCATTGTAAGGGCTGGGGTAGGTAATTTAAACTGTCAAGTCTGACTTCCTTTGAAAGGGTCTTCCTCACTATTCTGCATTCTAGAGGATCAAGGTGAAAGTGAAGAAACCATTCAAGAGGTGAATGCTGGAGAAATAATTCATACAGTAGATAATGGTGGTACAGATCAAGCTTGTAATGGAGATAATGAAAATGAGTCAGATATGAGTCAGACTTGCTGATAGATCTGATAACTATTAAGGAAAGAGAAGTGTCAAAGCTGACTCTAAAGTTCTAGGCATGAATACAGTCACTTAATGAACCAGAGGCCAAGAGAGGATCAGAGAGGTTTCAACACACTAAGTTGAAGGTGTTTATTAGAATCTTAACTGATGTTGCCCAGTAAATAGGCTGTAGACATACACATTTGAAGTTTAGGTTTGTACTAGAGATAGAAATTTCGAAGCTGTCAGCATACAGTTATTATTTAAAACAATGAAAATACATGAGCTCCTGCTAGAGAGATGGCTCAGAACTTTAAGAGCACTGACTGTTCTTCCAGAGGTCCTGAGTTCAATTCCCAGCAATCACATGGTGGCTCACAGCCTTCTGTAATGAGATCTGGTGCCCTCTTCTGGCCTGCAGGCAACATGCAGGCAGTACACGGCACACGTAGATAGGATAGATAGATAGATAGATAGATAGATAGATAGATAGATAGATAGATAGATAGATAGATAGATAGATGAGCTCACCAAAGAAAAGATTAAACAAGGAGGGGCAGGGAGATGGCTAACTGGTAAAGCGTTTGCTGTACAAGTATAAGGACCTCAGTTTGAATCCCAAGAGCCCACATAAAACCAGGCAAGATAGTGCAGGTTGNTAATAACCAATGCTCCTATAGTGAGATGGGTTTGCACACAGGAGAATCTCTCAAGGTTTATAGGCCAGGTAGCCTGTCACCAAAACAGTAGTGAACAACAAAAAAATATTATCCTGAACCAATACCTGAAGTTGTCATCTGACTTCCATAGGTGCACCTGCCTTCATTCATGAACACAGACACAGACACACAGACACAGACACACACACACACACACCCCTACAGAGTAAACAAGGAGGAAGCCAATTGCTATGGCATACACTGTAATCTTGCTTGCTTGGGAGGGAGTCTGAGACAGGATTGTGAGCTTTAGGCCACCTTGGCAACATAGTAAGGTCCTGCGTCAAAAAACAATTTACTGGGCTATTAAGATAGCTCAGCAGATAAAGGCATTGCTTCTCAACAATGCAAGATGGAGACCTGGGTTCCATCTCTAAAACTTATCTAAAGGTGGAAGGAGAGAACAGACTCCACAATATTGTTCTCTAACCTTCAACACGCATGCAGTGACACATGTGCGTGAACTTATGAGTAAGTTTTAAAAATTATAACGAAGAAACAAAAAATAGAACAGAAAATGTGTCCAAGGATGGAGCACTTCAGTGTGAAGAAATTGAGAAGTAACCAGTAAAGAGTACCAAGAAAGAGCAACCAGAAAATAGAAGGGAAACAAGGAAAACCAAACAGAAAGAAGAAACAAGTTGTCAGACACTGCTGATCTAACAGTTAAGATGGAGACTGAGATTTAATGATTTCATTTAACCAATCTTTTCTTAAATTATATTTGGTTGATAGTGTTATTTCAAGCCTGGGTTCTTTTTTTTTTTTTTAATTTAAACCTACATCATTAGATAAATCCACAAAATTACTTTTTACTGATCTTTCCTTTTTATTTATTTACTTATTTTTTGCAATGCTGTAAATAGAACCCCTACTTCCTATATGTTAGGCAAGCACAATACCATTGAGCTACACCCCGACGCCAATATCTCTTGTTAAATAATCACTTAGCAAATATGAATTATTCTATTATTCTTTTGTATCTTCTGTACATAGTATGGATTAAAGATTTGTTTTCAACTCAATGAATATGCCAGTATATGAAAAGATTTAGTTGTAGTGGGATATATGTATTCCCTTTGGGATGTCTATTATGTGAAATGATAACACCTTACTAAATAAATTGTTGTATTCTTTTTTAGGTATAATTATTAGAGAAACTTAAAATTAACCCAATTTCATGATTTTGAGATCTCTTAGATACTTTACACAAACACACACACACATAATTTTTTAAAAAAATTTGTTTTGTGTGTGATAGCTTACATGCACAGGTCAAATGACAAATTTCAGGAGTTAGTTTTCTCCTTCTACCGTGTGGGCCCGGGAACCAAATTCAGGTTGTCAGGCTTGGTGGTAGATGCCTTTATTGAGCCGTATTGCCAGCTCTTGTTTGTTGGTGTTGTGTTGGGATTTTAGCATGCAAGTATATCTGTGTACGTCATGTGCACTGGTGCCTTTGGAGGCCAAAATTGGGTATCAGATCCCCTGGGACTGAAGTTAAGGAAGGATGTGAGCTGCCACGTGGGTGCTAGAACCAGAACCGGGTCCTCTGGAAAAACAGCCAGTGCTCTTAACCTTGAACTATCTCTCCAGCCCCTCGTAGTTATATTTGAAGTATAGGCATTGAAAAATATAAGATTTCACTTCAATACTGAAAATGTCTGTTATTGTTCTTTATTAGAAATTCATTGAATTTGAAGACTCTCAGGAACAGGAAAAGAAGGATTTACAGACCCGAGTGGAATCTCTGGAATCTCAAACCAGACAACTTGAACTTAAAGCAAAAAACTATGCTGACCAGAGTAAGTACAATGCTTTTCTCCTCATAAGTACTCATTGAAGAGTGGACCCCCCTATACAGTGAGTGACTCACCCTGACATTTGACAAGGGCTCCAAATATGTGCTCGGAGTTGTCATCACAGAATCAAGTGTATCAAGTGTGAGATCTGGATGCTGGTATTAATTCCTTTTTGTTTCCGACTCATATGACACCAATATATGTAGAAAAGGCTGAGTTAGAGATACCTGCTAGACTTACTTCTTCAGTTGTGCTGTCTGCCTGTTTGTAGTTAGCATTCTGCTGTCTTTGTTATACAGATACCCATATGTGGAGCAGTTCTGCTGACAGTTCCATTGTTTCTGTATTGCTTTGAAGTTTACCAATAGAAGAGAAACTAGCCTTGAAGTATGTAGAAAAAGTGACTGAAATTTCTTTTGTTCCTGTTTGTTGAAAAAGTAAAGGTGATTTAGGGTAACAGACGTTCCTTTTTTCAGATTGTTTTATTTTGTTTTGTTTGAGACAGGGTTGCTCTATATACCTCAGATCTGCCCGNCTCTGACTCCCAAGTGCTAGTATTAAAGGAGTGTGCCACCACCACCCGTCTCATTTTTAAAAAATATTTAAAATTTTTTTAGATTTCTTATTTTTTTAATGTGTATGACTGCCTGCTTACATGCATATATGTGTACTNTGCATGCCTGGTGTCCTTGCAGGTCAGAAGAGGGCATCAGATCCCTTGGAATTGGAATTAGGGATGGTTGTAAGCTACATTGCTGGGGACCCAACTCTGGCAAGAGCAGCAAGTGCTCATAATTGCCTAGCCAATGTCTTTAGCCCCCTCAGATTAATTTTTAATGCAATTTCATTTTTGACTTTTTAAGTTATTTCAGTTTTCATGGATAATTTTGCCTTTTCCTAATGAAAATGGACAAATTTTAAAAAGTGAAATTTATAAAAAGAAGTGGTAGGAATTATAAAAAGAAGTGGTGAGAAACTTCATGATCCCTTTTCTCTTTAAATTTAAATTAAATTTATTTGGGGGCCAGGGCACACATGGCATGGTGTCCATGTGTATGTCAGAGGACAACCTGGGGGAATTATCTTTTTCTACCATGTGGGTCCTAGGGATCAAACTTGGGTTATCAGGCTTGGTGGCAAGCACCAATGAGCTGTATTGACAGCCCATGTCCCATTTTACGATATATTTCTCACATCACTCATTAAGGCTTTTTACCAATACCCGCTGTTGTGTTTTATTTTTCTGAGATGGGTCTCATTATGTATGTAGCTAGTCTGGTTGCAAACATTCTCCTTCATAGTGCAAGATTATAGGTGTGTGCCTCCGTACCCAGCCGGGATACCCACTGTTAAGGAACTGCCTGTTGTTAGGGATAACTTTCAACACCAGAAAGTGAAGTATATGTGCGAATGGAACTAAGTGCATCCTCTAGAACTCTAGAAGGGCCTAACTGAGCCAAGTGCAAAACAGTAGGAATTTGGAGCTCAAACACTAGAATCCAAAAATTGACAGGGCTGTTTAGTAGCTACTGTGGAGTTCCAATAGAGATTTGGTTACAGAAGCTAACTTGAGCCAACAATGAGCTATATCCCCTGACTTCATGGTTTTAGGTTTAATGATACGTAAGAGTTGTGCAGCCTCCCTTGGTTAATTAAGAAGTCAGTGGTTTCTGATTCTGCTGTAGACTCTCCTATAGATGGCTGTGCACTTAGAGGACTTGTGGCAGGCTCTAGTACACACTGGAATCATACTGTGAGCCACACATCTGGAGGAACAGTTTGTGGCTGTAGCATTTGGTACACTTTAAGAGTTGAACATTTTATAGTCAAAGAGGAAGAAAATTTGATTTTTTTTTTTTCTTTTTTGAGACAGTCTTACTTTGTAGCCTCGGTTTCTGGAACTCATGTAGTCCATTCTGGCCCTGAAGTTACATCAATCTTTTCAGCTTCCCAAGTGCTGGGAATACAGATGTGAACCACCATGCTCAAAGCAATTTGATTATAGAAGATAATATTTTAATTCTAAATTGATTATATACCTTTATATCAGGAATTCTNTAGTATTCTAGAACTACACAATAAAGACATAGCAGAACCAAGCAAAATTTCATTATCTTAATGAATTGTTTTCTTGATTTGTACAAAGTATCAACTTTTCAGTAGAATTTTTTTTTAATTGAAAAAGAATTGCTAGTTGCTGGGTGGTAGTGGCCACACATGCCTTTGATCCCAGTGCTGGAGAGTCAGAGGCAGGAGGATCTCTGTGGGTTAGAGGCCAGCCTGGTCTGCAGAACGAGCTCCAGGACAGCCAGGGCTGTTACACAGAGAAACTCTGTCTTAAAAAAAAAAGAATTGCTTGTCTAAAATCCTTGTAGACATCAAATGATCTGTTTCTGTTGTAAGAAAGAAATGAGAGCAAAAATTATTTTATACTTAAAATTGCATTAAATTAAAAAAAATTTTTTATGTGTGTATGTGAGTGCCTTGATAAATGTATATGCACCTTCATGCTTGGCGCCTGAGAGAGGGTGTCAGATTAACTGCCACCTTGTGGGCACTGGGAACCAGCCTTGGTCCCAGTGCTGGTGCAGCAAGTGCTCTTAACCTCNTAGCTTCTTTCCAGCCTCTGAAATCAAAATTTTATTTGATTTGTCTCACATTGAAAGGAGATACTGTTGTTTTTCCACAAAAAGGTAGATGCAGTAGATTCCCTCACCCTCTCTTCATCACTGAAAACAAAACAAAACAAAACAAAAAAAAATTTTCTCTTCTCTAATGAATGTAAATAAAACATACTTTGTTTGTTTTTTTGGTTTTTCAAGAAAGGGTTTCTCTTGAGTGTCCTGGAATTTGCTTTTGTAGACCAGGCTGGCCTCGAGAGCTGCCTGCCTCTGCCTTAAAGACATACTTCTTAAGTGTTCAATATAGGGGNATGTTTTGAGTATCTCCAATTTTGACCTTTTCGTTGTTCTAGGTTTGTTTTGTAGCTTGGTGAATCACACTCAGCATTTTAGGATTGTCATGTAAAGTACTGTGGAGTCTATTTTCATTTCTTTCTTCAGAAGCATTCATTATCATGTTTGCATTTTAATTCCAAGATTTTTTTTAAATTAAGTGTTTTAATAAAATNATACTCTATAGAAGGAAGGGGGAATTTCTTTACAAATATTAAAAACAGTTTTGAGTTTAATTTAAATTGAAAACTTGTTTTGTTTCTTGCTTTGAGACATGGTCTCACTATTATAGCCTTAGCTGACCTTGAACTTGGAATCTACTCCCTCCTTGCATCCTCTTTCAAGTGCTGGGATTACAGGTATATGTCACTGCCACCATACTCAACAGTTGGAACATTAGCGTCAGCTTCCTGGGTACTGGAACTGTAAGTGTCTGCCACTAACTACCGCTGACCTTTGTTTTCCCTGCCATCCCTGGGTTATATAACAAAATAAGCTGATGAAGCCATGGGGAGCAAGCCAGTAAGCAGCATTCTTCCATGACCTCTGCTTGGAGTTCCTGCCCTGACTTCCCTTCATGATGACCTGTAATTTAGCTGAGTAACTCAAATGAACCCTTTGCTTCCCAAGTTGCTCTTTCATGGTGTTTTGTCATAGCAATAAAAAGCAAACTAGTAGCAGAATTATGAGGTATTGCTGTGACAGACTTGACTGTGTAGTTTTTGGGAGGATCATGAAGGAGTTTGGAACATTGGGCTAGAAAAACCATTGAGTGCTCAGAGCTTAATGAGCTGTTATGGGAATTTGGAAGATAAGAAGGCTGAGAGCAATGCAGACAATAGAGACTTGGTTTGTGATGTTTCAAGGAAAGTTTGAGAGTACCACAAATTTTCTATCAGAGTTGCTTGTGTGATATTTTTGAATTGAGAATCTGTGGTTTCTNTGGGTGGTGGCGGCACATGCTTTTAGTCCCAGCACTTGGGAGACAGAGGCAGGCAGATTGCTGTGAGTTCAAGGCCAGCCTGGTCTACAGAGTGAGTTCTAGGACAGCCAGGCAACTCAGAGAAACCCTGTCTTGAAAAACAAACAAACAATGNATCTGTGGTTTCTACTTAGCTGGGGCTGAAGAATCANCTGTGACTAACAAGAGACCAGCACCACTGAAAACTACACCTTGGCTTCACTGGCACAATTGAAATTGTCCTCAGCACTAGAAAAACCTTCTGGGACTAACAAGAAGTGAACACATTGAGGTGAAATCTTCTGGGCAGTATTTCCTCATGATCAGCACACAGAAGCTGTAATCCATAGGGGCAAGGCTGCATCTCAAGTTGGCCGCTGAACTTGGTCATGTGTAAGAGCATGAAGGGATCATGGAGAGAAGCTGAGGCTTGACCCCTATATGGCAGTGTTGGAGTCCCTGAAGAGAGGCCACAAGAGGCCATTGGTGAAGGTACAGCCTCAGTTGCAGTGAAAACTTCAGGACTGAAGGGGTCTTAGAGAGAGGCTGAGGCTTGGCACTATGTGGCAGGGTTGGAGTCCCTGAAGAGTCCAGGAGAGGCAATTAGTGAGGGTGTGCAGCTGTAGTGGAGACCCCAGCATATTGTAGATGCCAGGACAGTGGACAGCCACTAAAGGACAGTGGCAGGTGTAGCATGGTGCCAACTTGAGCCTTCCAGACAAGCTGTGTGTTTTGAGGATAGCAAAGCCAGAGAAGTGGATCTTCCCAAACCCTTTGGAGCCCAGAAGATTGTGAGTGAATCCCAGATGCCAGTCATTGTGTAACAGAATTTAATTTATACTGCTGAATCTTGATTTTACTTTTTTTTCCCCCTTTGGTTTTTCGAGACAGGGTTTTTCTGTGTAGCTTTGCGCTTTCCTGGAACTCACTCTGTAGTCCAGGCTGGCCTCGAACTCACAGAGACCCGCCTGCCTCTGCCTCCCGAGTGCTGGGATTAAAAGTGTGCGCCACCACTGCCCGGTGATTTTACTTTTAAAATTTTTTTTTATTGTGATTGTTCCCTGGTTCTTCCCTCTTGGAATAGGAAGGATGTAACTTATTTTTGATTTTACACGGGCCCACAGTTGAGATACTTTGAACTTTAAGAGACATTGGATATTTTAGTCTGAACTTTTAGTGTTTCAGTTTTTTAAAGACTGAAACATTGTAAGTTATACTATTTTATATTTGTGATATTAGTATGAGATCTTGGTGATAAACAAGAAAGGAAAAGTTATGATTCAGTAGTGATATATAATGTAAAGTTGACTAGGGGTCAAATGTGCTGGCTAGTTTTTTGTCAGTTTGATACAAGCTAGAGTCATCTGGGAAGAAAGAACCTCAAGTGAGAAAAACGCTACCATCAAATTGGCCTGTGGGCAAGTCTGTAGAGCATTTTCTTGATTAATGATTGGTGTGGGCAGTGCCACTCCTGGACAGGTTGTCCTGGGTTGTGTAAGAAAGCGGGCTGAGTGAACCTGGAGAGCAAGTCAGTAAGCAGCATTCCTCTACGGTCTCTGCTTCTGTTCCTGACTCAAGTTCCTACCCTGACTTCTCTTTGTGATGGACTGTGATTGAGATGACTAAACCAAATAAACCCCTTCCAAGTCGCTTTTGGTAATTGCTTTTTATCACAGCAATAAAAAGCAATCTGTCCTTCTTCCCCTTTGATCTTTGTGTTATTTTGCACAGGGTCTTATGTATAGTCCAGGTTGACTAGGAGTAGGCTGAAACTAAAGATGACATTGAACTCTTGACTCTCCTGCTTCTCTCCCTCTGGAGGGCTGGGGTTACAGGCCTGTATGCCACCACCCCAGTTTATGTGGTTCTGGGGCCTGATGCATGATAGACTAACATTCTACCAACTGTACTATATTCTCAGATCCCAGTTTTTCCTCCCCTCCCCCTTAAAGACAGGGNTTCTCTGTGTAACAGCCCTGGCAGTCCTGGAACTTGTTTTGTAGACCAGGCTGGCCTCAAACTCAGAACTCTTCCTGCCTCTGCTTCCTGAGTGCTGTTATTTAAGGTGTGCACCACCATGCCTGGCCAGTTTTTCCTTTTTCAAAAATATTTTGACAGATTTTTTTNGGGGGGGAACTTTATTAACTTTATCTCCCCCAAATTTCCTGAGTGAATCAAAATACCTCATTTTTTTTTCTTCCTAGGCAGTGTTTCTTTGTGTAGCTTTTGGAGCCTCTCCTGGAACTTACTCTGTAGACCAGGCTGGCCTTGAACTCAGAGATCTGCCTGCCTCTGCCTCCTGAGTGCTGGGATTAAAGGCCCATGCCATCACCAACTGGTGGGGGTTTTTGGTTTGTTTTATATAATATATATATAAAATTGTTTTTTATACACACACACACACATACATACACACACACACACACACACACACACACACACACACACACACCCTTACACATGCTTCTGGAAGACTGAAGGACTACCTTGGATGTCATCCTCAGAAATGCTATCCTTCTTTGCAGTATGGTTATTGACTTAGAGCTCACCAATTAGACTGAATTGATGGGCCAGAGAGCCTCAAGAATCCGCCTGACTCTGCCTCCCCAGAGCTGGAATTATAAGCATGTCGTCATGCCCAGCATTTTCACGTGAGTTCTTGGAATTGAACTCACATATTTAAGTTTGCAAGGCAAGCACTTTACTGAGCTGTCTCCCCAACTCTTATTTAGCTCCTTAATTTAAAAAAAGAATATTTGTGTGTGTCTGTGAGTGATACATATGTTTGTTGCACACATGTGGAGGTCAGAGGATGATTTTGTGGAGTCAGTTCTCTCTTTCCACATGTGGGTGCTGGAGATCAAACTCAGATTGTCAGGTGTGTGGGGCAGTACTTTGCCAGCTGAGCCATTTCACTGGCTCAGCCCCTTAACTGAAAAAACACTTAAAGTATGTGTATATATGTGTGTGTATCTGTGCCCATGTGCCATTGCATGCATGTGGAAATCAGAGATAACTTTCAGGATTTGGTGCTCTCCTTCTGCCACGTGGGCCCTAGGAACTGAACTCAAGTCATCAGACTTGGCAGGCAACACATATTTTTTTTATCTGCTGAGCTATCTCTCTAGCTCCAAGCCCCTTAATTTTTAAAAAGATGGTGTCAAGAAGTAATTATTAGTATCATTAGTGCTTTATACTCTTGGTAATCCAGGCCTAAGAATAAGAGCTTTTTAAGAGACAAAAATTTCTGTAGACTATGTCATACTATGTCTTATTTATTTACACAGGTTTTGAGATATAGTCAATACTGGCCTCAAACTCTCCATCCCTCCAGCCTCAGTCTCCTGAATGCTGAGATTAAAGTTGTGCAGTACCATATTGGCTTCAATTTCTAAGTTTTTGTCTGTANAATGGAAAGTCTCTAATTGTAAAATACTGAGTTTGTCAGTCCTGGTAGGTGTGTTTCAAGGCATATATTCTTTTCAAAGTAGCTTAAATTATTTTTATCACAGTTATTTGGATAGAGGGGGTGTACATGTGTGCCACAGTGCATATGCGGTGATGAGAGGAAAGCTTGTGGAACTGGCTCTGTCCATCTACCATGTGGGTCCTGGGAATTGTAATGAGGCCATCAGCTTGGCGACAGTTGCTGAGCCGTCTCAACAGCCCCCTTTACAGCTTTTGATAGTGTGGACCTTATCAGATAGTAATAATATGACTTAGCTACATTGAAAGGCTGAGTCTATTAAAAATTTTGTCACAAAGTTTGGAGATTTCTGGTTGTTCCTCTCTCAAACTTTGGACTTACTTGAAATATCTTTATTTATCCTACATAAGCAAAGCATTTTGAAAATGCTTTATGTTCTTTTCCAAGAGTAACAGTGACACTCCTGCCAATTAACATCTCATGATCCTTCAAGAGGAGTCTGAAATATATATGGTGTGTAAGAAATATGAAATCGAAGAAGTCCACTTTGGAACTTGACAGCGAATCAACTTTGCCATTTATAGTGTGGCAGTAATTTTTTTTTTAAATCCGAAAATACCTTCTACATTCATTGTTTCTGTGTTATGACTATTCTATCTTATAAGCCACATACATATTGAACAAGTCAAGTAAATATAAACATTTAAGCATAGTTAAGTATGAACTACAGTATGTCTAGCATTCCACAGTGGTTACGGTCTGGTTATGGTACAGAAGAATGAGGCCCTTGTGTTCAAAGAAATCATGCTATTGAGGAGGTGGGGGTAAAGAAGTTTAGATTTATGGCCTTCTAGTTAATCTGTTTGGTTTTTTACAACACTCAACTTTGTACCTTAAATATTTCCTCACTGTATGTATTTATTATATATATACATATATACACATATATATTTATCTTAATTTTTATTTGATATTGGGCAAACAGCATACATGGTGCTTAGAGGACAACTTTGTTAAATGGGTTCTTTTTCCTTGTACCTTTACATGGATTCTGAGGATCTTAACTCAGGTCGATAGGCTAACAAAGCAAATGTCTTTACCCCTGAGATATTTTGGCAGTCCTAATCAATTATTTAAAGTGTTTTCTTTTGGGGGGGGCAAGGTTTCAAGGCAGGGTTTCTCTGTATAACAGCTCTGGCTGTCCTGGAACTGCTTTGTAGAGCAGGCTGGTCTTGAACTCACAGAGATCCGCCTGCCTCTGCCTCCCGAGTGCTGGGATTAAAGGTGTGCACCACTACTGCCCAGCTTAAAACATTTTTTTATTACATTTATTTAGCATGTGTGTGTGTTCATGTGTGCATGCATATATGTCACATCATGCATGTGGAGGTCACAGAAAACTTGGAAGAGTTACTTGTTACTTCTTCCTTCCACCTTGCGGGCCCCAAGTATTGAACTCAAGTCATCAGGCTGGTGAAGCAAGTGCCCTTACTCACCAAGCCCCCTAGTCAATTTTTTAAATGTCTGAATACTTTGAACACCTAGAAGATACGACATCCTGGGCTCTATGAAACCCTATTTNTAAAATAAAATACAACATCAAGGTAAAGGTAATTGTGAGCCAGGTAGGAATTGCAATTCACTGACTGGGGAGCTTTACAGGGGGATCAAAACAAGCAAACAAAACCCAAAACATCCTCTACTGCTTGCTTGCTTGCTTGAATGGACATTTTTCCCCCTAATAAAATGAAGCATATTGTAGTAAATACTATTTCACTCTATAGATATAATTTTGTTATAATTTTCTTAGAATATATTTAAGGAAGCTGGTCAAGGACTATGAACATTTTTGGTACTTCATGGTAGTTATATGCTGTCACAGTTTCTGATTTGTGACATTAGTTAACAACATAGTAGCACTCAGAACAGATAGAGAACTTCTTGTTAGGCTGCTTGCTCTGAAACAGATTGCCCTCCACTCAGCTCCTGAGTTTAGATTACTTTCCCTAAGGTATGGTGTTGTCTTTTGTGATGATGGACATGAAGATTTAGATGACAATGATTTTTAAGCTATTTGAAAACTCTAACTCTAACTTACTTCTTTTGAGTGAAAGTCCTTTGTTTTTGTTTTGTTTTTTAAATTTTAATTCTAAGTTGGTGGGTGTTTTGCCTGCATGTATGACTATGCACCACTTGTGTGCCTAGTGTCAGAGGAGGTCAGAATAGGGTATTAGATCTCCTGGAACTGGAGTTACATATGGTGAGCTGCCATGTATCCTTTGCAAGAGCAGCCAGTGTTCTTAATTGAGGAGTCATCTCTCCAGCTTTATTTTTGAGACAGAATCTCACTATATGGACCAGGCTAGTCTTGAACTCACAGAGATCTGCCTACTTCTGCCTCCCCATTGCTGGGATTAAAGGCGTGTGCCACCATGTTTGGCTTGAAAAAAATCTATCTCTGAAAATTAATGGAAAATGTTGAAGATTAAAAACGTGCACTACAACCTGTTTTGATCTCTACCATTTCTGTACCTTACTGAGACCTTCATTTACCTTTTCAGTTTGATGAAGATCTTAGTCTAGTAGATGCTCTAAGCCTTCATCTGGAAACTTTGTTATTGGAAGGAAAATATCTCTTTGTCATAGCAGTAGCCACTCTATTAGTTGGAGACTCTGTAAAACTACTATAGTCATTAACATACTGTGTTTTAAAAGGTNTGTTAATGACGTNATTGATAGTTGAGAATTTTCATACCTCAAAAGAAAGAGAAATAGTTTTAAGTTTACTAGGTCCGTTTTCATGCCTGTGTTAATATTGGAGGGAGCCTAAACCTTCAGGCTGATGAAACCTTTGTCAGTTCCTTTGCTGTGCTTTGCAGTAAATATTAATATTCTGAAAACAGGGCAGGGACATTGCTGGGTGGTAGAATGCCTGCCTAGTAGAAGACCCCAGCTTTAGTCTCCAGCACTGCAACAAAAAGAAATCTGAAAATGTTGATTAATACTGTAATAAGTCATCTAACCCATTCTAGTTTCATCTTGTCAATAGAAAAATCTCTTCTACATAATTTTTAGAGTGATAAAGTTAGATAACTGATGATTTGTGGTTTTGTTGAAAGCATGTGCTTTTTTAAAAGGTAACTTTAGAAGTTTCAGATTTATATTTCCTAATTGAAAAAAAACTTGGAATTAATTGTGCAGAAGGTTATTTTTAATTCACTTAAATTTGAATCTTGTCTTTCTAGGTTTGGAAATCTGTGTATTTAATAAACTTTATTTGAGGGCTTTTTANAAAAGCCTGTATACAAAAGGCAAAGCAGAAAATGAGTCCAGTAGAATTTATGCAGATGATAGTAGTTGTTACTTCTGGATCATTTGGTAACATTGTCTTCTTCTCTGGTTTATGTTTTATTGTCTGTATTTGGGCTCTTGCACTTTTATAGTGTAGTGTTTTCTATTGAGAATATTAAAGGTGTAATTTATAATTAATATCTAGGACTAAAGGTATCAGAGATTGGATTTTTATGAATAAAGATCAAAGGATTTCTNGTCATTTAATTTAGAGAATAGGAAAATGAATTAATTGTTTTTTCCCCTCAAATATATAAAGGGATGAATGGCTAAGGCAGATACCAAGCTGTCTTTCTATAATATCAGAAGATTAAATTTATGGAAGTCATTTTGTTGGTTTTGATATGTTATGAGGAAGTATTTTGTGATCATGTGGACAAGAACACAGATATAAGTGCTGTAGGTTGGAGAGAAGCCAGATTTCTGTTGTGGAATGGAGGTATCTTGAAGGCAGTGACATAGATTGTTAGAAGTCCTTAACTGGAAATTTTTGAGGTTATCACATTTCTGTTTTAAGGATCATTGATTCATGAGAGTTTAAAAATATTGAACATTTTGTTTTTGATTAATGACATGCAATATCTTTCTGAAAATCTTTTGACAGATGTGGTGAAGGCCTTGGTCAAGGACAGGTTTCTGTCACTGTTTTGATGTGTTGTCTGAGTTGTTTGCTCTTAAGTCAGCACTTGGTTCTTGTTTACTTTTTGGACTTGTGATACTAAATTGTTGAAGGAGAATCTCTGAAAGGCAATGTTAATCCTTTGAAGTCCAGTAACTATTGGATTATGTGCCTTCATGAACAGTAAGAACTAATGCTTCCTTTTGAGAAGGCAAATAATAGTCGGATATGGCATTCTAGCGGGTCTGTTTCTCTTTCTTCCCCCCATAGGCCTATCAGCAGTCTGATGGGGCAGAAGACAACAAAGATGGAAGGTGTTCCAAACTTGGCAAAGGCCACCAATCTGAGGAGGTAAGCTCTGATTTTGAGCCGGCAGAGCAGGTGGCTCTTCCTGCCTTAATCATATCCTCATGCTCTTTGGAAAGCCGGATAGAAAGAGCATTCAAAATGAGCTAAAGTATTTCCATCAGCTTTTATTAAGAGGGGAAGTTTTAGATTATTTTTTGAATGTTCTATTTCTTGCTCCTTCCCCTTTTCCCTTTTAGACCCTGTAATTTTATTTTGTTTTTCTCCCCAGAAAATTAGCAGTTAAAAACTGTCAGATTGCTTAGCTGTTGTTTGGGGATAGATAATCATAAATAGATTCTTGTTTATTTCCAGTGAATGCTAGGTTGTATATAGCTAGTCTTGCTGANTATAATAATCACAAGAGTTTAAGATTTTCCTGAGATCTTTTTAAAGTTTGGATTCAGTCNTTAACAAGAAATGATCTTTATTATATCTTAGACGTAATGCAGCATAGGTGTTGGCTAATTTTATGGTACTTGAGGCTGTGGGGGATGTGTACAGCTCTTGCCCAGATGGGGTTTTCCTTCTTACTTTCCCTTTTCTTCTTCCCCCCTTTTTTTTCTGCTTTACTGGTTCCTTAGTGGCACTCAGGGCTCTCAAGATGGTTTTCCCTGTGTTAAAAGGTATTTTCAGAAGTGGTTATACCATTTACTGTTACTCAGGCCTTGAGTAATCTGTTTACTGGGTATGTTGTTGTATAGAGTTATTGTATGTTCAGAAAAGAGTGAGTGCTTTTGAATTTTTATTATTATTCTTGGTACATTGTATTACCTGAGCATATGTATATAGTATATAATGAATTTAGATAATCATGTTGTCTGATATTTATATAATTTGTAGTATATGCGCCTAAAAAGGTAGTATTGGTATTTAATCATAGTACAGGTAAAGAAAACACAAAACACAGAAAATTATCAACTGTTTCTGTCTAGATACTTTTTTTTGTTGGCATTAGGAAGGAGAAAATAACTGTCAGAGGTGTACTCCCAGTAACAAAGACATAGCTACCCTTTAAAGCATGGCTCTATGAGCTGGAACACCTTTTATGAAGACTTTAATATATGTTTAAAAGCTAACGTACATTTTAAACTTAACTTTGGTTACTGTAGCATACAAGCTGTGAAAATTATATCGCTATAGACAGTATAATAATGTTTCAGTCTGATGGACTGCATTTATCACAGAAATCCTGTGAAGTTTTATCACCTCGTGACATCATAGCTGAGTACCTGCATGTTTGCACAGTGATAAAATTGGATAGTGAGGCATTTCTGAGAGTATATCTCTATTGTTAAGACACATGACTGTAGAATGACTTGTGTTATTTCTTGTTCATGTAAAATTTTAAAAAGTTAAATGTTTNTGATAACGTCTTTCAAGTTGGAAGACTAGAGCAGAAATGGAGGATTGAGTGTGGACAGTTTATAATGGGTTAGGCATAGGAGTAGAACACATAACTAGGAATAGGGATATGCGATAGGAAACTNCTTGGGTTAATAAAGGGGGCCTTTGCCTCAGCTTAGCAGCTTTTGTTAGGTGATGATTTTGGTTTAGTGTTGAGCCTAGGGAATGAATATAAAGTTTAGCGACCATCTGTGTGTTCTTCCTACTGTGAGTTACTTGAGAAAGAGAAGACGATTTTTTTCATTTGTTTTTTGAGGCAGAATCAAACTTAACCCAGGCAGGCCTTGAATTTGATATGTAGCTGAGGATGGCCTTGAACTCCTGATTCTCCTGCTTTTGTCTCTCAAGTGCCATCATGCCCAACCTAGTTGAAAGTGTATTAAAATATGCTTTTAATTGGAGAATTAAAAACTTTTGACTTAATGGACATTTAGCTCTTATAAAAATAGCTGATAAAAATAAACTATAATGGCAATCTATATAATAGATATAATTCAGGCACAAAAAGTTAAGGAGTGACCTCAAATACATACTAAGTGAAAAAAAAAGTAATTTGAAAANACTATGTACTGTATGTATGACTTGTNTGTATGTATATATGTATGTATGGATGGATGTATGGATCGATGGTGTGACTTGAAAATATCATGTACTGAGTATATGATATTCTGGAAAAGAAAAAAGACTATAAAGACAGCACAAAGATCAGAGACAATGTGCCACTCTTCCTAGGATGATGACAGAGGGAGAGTTGTGCTTGTGTTGAGGCAAGGGATGGGCTCAATTGTATGTCTGTTTTTAAAAAGCCCATTGGAATACCAGAGGCAGTGTTACACACTTATAATCTTGGTCCTCAAGATACTGAGGAGGATTACTGTAAGTTTTGAGGCCAGCCTGGGCTACACAGGGATAAGACCCTGCCTCAAAAACAAATAAAAGAAACAAAAGACAACATAAAAAAAAATCTGACACATATAGTGAGCTCCAAGGCAGCCAAGACTATATAGTAAGATCCTGTCTCCAAACAAAAAAAACTAACACATAAGGGAAATAGTCTGTATTCTATAACTCCTTTTTATTTATCCTGTGTGTGTGTATGTATGTATGTATGTATGTGTCTATCTAATCTAATCTAATATCTAATCTAATATCCATCCATCCACCTTCCTACTTATCAGTCAGTCAACAGAGTTTCTTTGCTATGAGGCCAGGCTGATTTCAAACTGTCTTGCCTCACTTTTCTAAGAGCTGAAGTTACAGGTGTTTGGTATCTCTCTCACCCAGCTTTGTATGTTGTTTTAGGGAAAAATAAGAAAATGGTGCCACATGGAAATGAGTGAAGCAGAAAATAATCCTAATGGCTAGAAAACTGTGAATGGGGGCTGGAGGAATTATAGGTAGGAATAATCTGAAATGTTTAGGAAAAACAAAACAATTGACCTTTAAGGAGTATTTAAGGATCATCCTAATGATGATCAATATTAATTCAAATAAATATTGGAAACATACAGAAATTAATAATGTATTGAGGTGTAATGTCTAGTTCCCAACAATCTTGCAAATGGGTACATTTCGGTTTTAAAGCACACAAACCAAAGATGATTAGCAAGCTAATAAAAAATCAGTCAGAACCTGTTTCTGTAAGCTATAGGCCCTGTAACTTGGCCAAGTCTTAGGAAGTACTATGCATATCTAAGCATTTCTAAGGTATACTTAATCATTTTTAGTTGTGTTTTAATTTATGAAAGCTACTGAAATAAAATACAAATGTAAATATTATTTGTCACAATCTGGAAGTTAGGGATCAAGATCAAGCTATAACCAGGTTGCTTTTTTGTTNTTTTCTTCCCTGAAGCCCTTCTCCTTGGCTTGTAGGTAGTCATCTTTTCTCTGCATGCCCACATGGCCATTGCTGTGTCTATAGAGAGAGCTCTAGTATCTCTCTCTTAGAAGGGTACCAGTCCTTTTGGGTCAGCGTCCTTGCCTGTTAATTACATTCCTAAAGACTATTGCCAAACACAGTTGACTGCATTGGGCTCTGTGCATGTTGGAAATGAAGGTACAATTTAGTCCTTAACAAGACCTCAGTGTTCTCCATGGGGTTTGGGAATGAAGAGTGGTGTGACTTGACACATTAGATCTGTAAAATCTGTGAACTATTGTAAGAGCGTTCCCCTATTTTAAACAAAACAGGAATCATTGAATTTTTTTTTTCTTTTGAGAAAGGGTTTCTCTGTGTAGCTCTAGCTGTCCTGGAACTCACTCTGTAGACCAGGCTGGCCTCGAACTCACAGAGATCTGCTTGCCTCTGCCTCCAAGTGCTGGGATTAAAGGTGTCCACCAGCACTGCCCCTCTCATTGAAGAATTTTAAGCATGGTGATTCTACCCAGACTACTATTTTGAGAATATAGAACAAAAGCTAAGTAGAAACACTAGTCAGGAGATAATTGTAATAGTACAAGTGTTAGATGATATGCTAGAATAAGATTTGATGGCAGAGATGGAAAAAAAGTCAGATTCTAGATTTATTTATTATTATTTTTTGTTATTGTTGGTTTTGAGACAGGATCTTACCNTGTAGTTTTCACTGCCTTGGAACTCACTATGTAGACCAGGCCGGCCTTAAACTCACAGAGATCCTCCTGCCTCTGCCTCCCAAGTGCTGAGATTAAAGCCAACACCACCATGCCTGGTTTAGATTTATTTTGAAAATAAGATACATTGAAGTCTTTTCACTGCTGTAACAAAATACCTTGCATGAACAACTTGAAGGAGGCAGGATATTTTAGCTCATGGTAAGAGATTTCAATCCTTTGGGTGGGGAGGATATGACAGGAAGCAGAGATAGAGGGACGGAGTGGGGACCAGGTGTAACCTTCAAAGTCATGGCCCAGTAACCTACCTTCTTCAGCTAGGCCCCTCTTACTGTTTCCACCATCTCCCAAAATAGAACCACCAGCTTTGGACCAAGTACTCAGTTTATGAGCTTGTGGGAAATATTTCAGTTTGACGTAACAGTTGGAATTGTGGTGTGGAAGGAAGGAGGGAGGGAGGGAGAGAGGAAGAGAAAGAAGGAGGGAGGGAAGGAAAGAAAGAAAGAACAGGAGTGGATGGGAGGGGATGGCTGCAGGACTTTTGCCTGACTAAGATTATAGGAAAGAGCTGCTTTGAGAGAAAGTTGTTTTGGTTTTGTAGACATCTTATTGTTCATATTGTTATTTATTTACTTATTTGTTGACAGTGTCTCACTCTGTAGCCCTGGCTAGTCTGGAACTCCACTACGTAGACTAGTCTGGCCTCACAGGAAGATCCACCTACCTCTGCCTCCCAANTACTGGAATTAAAGATGTGTACCATCATGCCTGGTTATAGATTTTATTTTATTTTTTGTCTAATTTATTTACTTATTTTGGTTTTTCAAGACAGAGTTTCTCTGTGTAGTTCTGGCTGTCCTGGAACTCACTCTGTAGACCAGGCTGGTCTTGAACTCAGAGATCTGCCTGCCTCGCCCTGCTGGGATTAAAGGCATGCCCCACCACCGCCCTGTTTGGCCTAGTTTTGTAATTTTTATTTTCTATGATACATTTTCAGCACCTGTCCATTTCCTGGTATGCACAATCATATATTGATATTTGCAGATAGAATGCATTCCTTTTAAGAAGCACCTTTAATTATTATATTTTGTTTGGAAAATATATTTATGCTAGCACTATTCTTTGTCCTTTGCAAATATTAACTCNGTTAATTTACTGAGTCATGTGATAGTAAGATAGTAAAGCATTATATTCTATCATATGACTTTCATAACTTCCTAATGATGACATTGGGTAACTCTAGTTTAGCATNGTTAGACATTTTTATAGGCTATCCACTTTTATGCCTTTGGGCATTGCTGCAAGCGTATCANGGTAAAAAAGATTACTGTTGCATCAAAGGATGTATATATTATACTTCTTTAGTAGAAATCACCAACATAACCTTCAAAAGAGTAAGTCTGGTTTGTCCTTGCATACCCATCCTTTTTTTCCCTTTCATTCTCTTTCTAATTCTCCACTATGCTAGCATGCTTGCATTCTCCTGTAAATTCTGCAGTTGGAACAGCACAAATTGTTTGTAGTGGTTCCAGATAGTCGGTTTAAATCTTATGCTCTGTACATAACACATAGCAATTGTTAGAGGACAAACTAAATGAATATTCAAGCTAAAGGGAGTTCCTAGGTGAATAGATGCACATTGTGTTTGAACTGGAGTAGGATGGTTAATAGGCAACTGAATCCATCCCAAAGGTAACCACTGTAATTTCTTTTAACACTCTGTGTTATTTTTGTATTTTTTAATTTCTGCTTTTTCTTTTTCTTTTTTTT
>LZPO01007974.1:300641-310761 GCA_001675575.1 Neotoma lepida | reverse complement strand
CTGGTCTGGAACTCCCTGTGTAGCAGAGACTTCCCTTGAACTCTTGATCCTTCTGCCTCTACCTTCTAAATGTTAGGATTATAGATATATATATCCCACACCTACCTAAGAATTAAATCAGGTGCTGGGGGAGTTGGATAAATTTCCAAACCAAGAATATTTAAAATTTAAAGTTGCTTTAGTCCCTGTTTGTTTTTTTGGTTTTGTTTGTTTGTTTTGTTGTTGTTGTTTTTTGTTTGTTTGTTTGTTTTTGGTCTGAGAAGGAAAATTATAGATAGAAATAAATAAAAAAAAATTTTGATCCTGGAGTTACTTAACAGTTTCAGTAATGATGAGGGAGGAAAGAAAGGGCATAGTAAACATTTTCAAGTGTGCCACATTGGAATTTTTGCTATGTTGGATGTTCATGGTGACTGGCATATGTGTCAGGAAGATTTTCATGGGATTATAGAGTAGTTAAGGAATTGTCATCAGTGACTCATCAAAAAGTGTAAGGTAAGAACAGTGAGATGGCTCAGCAGGTAAAGTTACCATGCAAGCCTGATAACCCTCAGTTCANTCCCCAGCACCCATGTAAAACACCTGCAATCCCAGCAATCAGAAGCTTGGGGTCCAGTTAGGCTGGAGTATGCAGGGAAGCACTAGAAATACCAGAGACTCTGCCTCAACAAGGTAAGAGGAAAGAACCAAAAAGATGTCCTCTGACTTCTATACGTGTGCTGTGGTATATGTATGCCCATATACCACACACACAATAATAACAATAATAAAAGAAAATAGGAAGTAAGATATTATGAAATTGGAATCTTAGCAGTAGTGGTTCTGAACCAAAGAAACACTAAGCTTTCTCTTTTGTAATTTTTTTTTCAAGACAGGGTTTCTCTGTGTACCTCTGGCTGTCCTGGAACTCACTCTGTAGACCAGGCTGGCCTCAACCTCAGAGATCTGCCTGCTTCTGCCTCCCAGTGCTGGAATTAAAGGCGCACACCACCATTGCCCAACTATAATTTTTGTTTCTTGAGATAAGGTCTTAATGTCTTTTACATTAAAAAGAAGTGTGTGTGTGCATGCGTGGGTGTACGCATGTGTTCATGTGTGCATGTAGGAGTCAGAGGACAACTTTCAGGAGTTGGTTCTGTCCTTCTTCCATGTGGTGAGGATTGAACTTAGGCTGTCAGTCTTGGCAGCAAGTGCCTTTTCTTGGTAAACCATCCCACCCTAGACGAGGACTCGCTGGCTGGCCCGGAAGTGACCAGGAAGTCCAAGTCAGCATTCAGCCTTCAGTCTTCTGCCTTAGCTTTCCAGAGCTAGGACTGTGGGCAAGTGTTGCTGTACCTGACTTTCAAAACTCTCATTTTAAACACAGGAGGTAATAGATGGAGCTATAGCCAAGAAATAGTATAAACCAAAAAGACAGATTTGTTAACACCGAGTAAATACATATATTTTTTTTTCTTCTTTTATAATCTTTCCCTCTACCCAGGTCAGCCATAGTCCTGAACCTCTGAAGGCTGTAGAACAGGAGGTGAGAATGGTGATTCAGAACATTTTGCAGAAAGTAAACAGAAGAGGTTAACTATTGGTTCCTTTCTCAAACTGCTATTCTCCAGATATCAAATGCTCAATTTGGAAGACTATTGATGTTATTCTCTGAAATGCAGAAGAAAATAATTTACAGTGCTTGCCAGGGCTTTACTGTGACTGTAATTTGCTCCTCCTTCAGAGTAAGCATTTTGAAATTTAAAACATGTAAGTGCATTCTGTGAAAAAAATCAGTCTGTTCCAATTTATCCAACTCTGGGTAAGAAACTTTGAACACAGTCTTTGCTTAGGGCAGGGTATACATAGCTTGTCTAGCCTTGGGGACAACCCAGGGTGTCATTTTTATCAAGGGCTACTTCTCCAGCTTAGTGGTTTTCTTCAGCTCTACTCAGGGCCCCATTCAGCTTTGTTCCCAGAACAACTGTGAAGAGTCTGCTGCTGTCAGACTTGACTTACACAGGAAGACTGTCCATGGTCCAGGTCAGCAGCTAACCCAGCTCCGTGGAAGCCCCTTAGCAGTGAAGTAAAACAGGGTCTTCCTCTTTCAGAATATCCTCAAGTTTAGGACATTCCTGCCTTTCCTTAATCACTTGAATATTCCACATATATTTTACCTACCAATGTCTAAAGTTTTGATTCCATGTTCCTTTGAGTCACAAACTCTTGTAGGAATCTCGTTATACAACACTCCCCCTCGCTTTTTTTTTAAAATGCATATACTCTCAGAAACTTGGATGTTGTAGACTTGTGAACCAAAAGANTCTATACCAGTTGCTTTCAAGTCTGAGTTTTTTGGGGAGAAAGTAACATCAGCATAAAATTACAAGGTTTTGGGTGTTCCAGCTGAGGATTTCATATGGGCTGGTTACTTGTTTACTTTCATCCATTTTAAAAGCTTTAAATCTGAAAAGCAGGCTGGGGAGATAGCTGGTGGGTATTTGTAATGCCAGTGCTGAGGAGGCATAGGCAGGCAGATCAATCCCTCAGGTTCACTAGCCAGCTAGACTAGCTTATCTGATGTATGCCGGACCAAGGAGCTACCCTGTTTTAAAAAAAAAAGGGGTGGGGATTAACAATGCCTAGGGAAGCCACCTGAGGTTGTCCTCTGCACACATACTTATACAGAGAAGAAAGGGCTGACAAAAGCTATGTTTTCCCCTTGATTAGTTCCTTCCTTCCTTCCTTTTCTTCTTTCTTTCCTTCCTCCCTTCCTCTCCCTCCTCCTCCTGTTTGTTTGTTCTTGATTTTTGAGACAGGGTCTCTCTATATAGCCCTGGCTCTATTGCCGTGCAGTATTGCCAGTGCCAGTGCTGGGATTAAAGGCGTGCACTACTACTCCCAGCTTAAGATTTATTTATTTTTATTTTAAATGATTTTGTCTGTATGTATATTTATGTAGTATATGTGTGCCTGGCACCCATGGAGGCCCTGATAAGTGCATTGGATCCCCTGGAACTAGAATTAGAGACAGCTATTAGCTGCCATGTGGGTGCTGGAAATTAAACTTGGATCCTCTGGAGGAATGACTCTTAGTCATTAGGCCATTTCTCTAGTTTCTAGATTTTTATTAGCCTGATAAGAAAAACATTCAGTAGGAAATATTACAGAGGTCAGATTGCTTTTACCCTGATGCCCCAAATGAGACCAAAAGTAATGACACAATTTTTTTGACTTCATAATAAAAACAACATAACATTTACTTTATGTATGTTTGTGTGTGTTTATTTATTTATTTTGGGGATAAAGTCTCATTATGTAGCCTTTGCTGGCATGGGACTTGCTACATAGACTAGGTTAGCCTCAAACTCAAGGATATCTGCCTGCTTTATCTTTTTATTTTTTTTGTTTTGTTTTTTCCTTTTTTTCGTTCGAGGCAGGGTTTCTCTGTGTAGCCTTAGCTGTTCTTTGCTGTCTTGGAACTCTCTCAGTAGACCAGGCTGGCCTCAAACTCACAGATATCTGCCTCTCTGCCTCCTCTGAGTGCTAGGAACAAAGGTATGTGCTACCACCACCCGGCTTATTATTTTGTTTTGAGGCAAGGTTTTTATGTAGCTCAAACTGATCTTTAGCTCATTATGTTTCTGCCTCAGCTTTCTAGTGCTGGGATGAAAAGTATAAGCCACCATCCCAACTCCCATATTTAAGTGTGTGATTTTATGTGTATTGTTATGTATGTTCATATTAATATAAAACATCTCAGAACTTGCCAATCTAAAGCTCTAGGATTGGACAAGGTCACTTCTACCTTAGCACTCCATGAGACAGAGGCAGGAGTCTCTTTGTTGCATCAAACACTGTATTATTGGCTTCTTGTCAAAGTGCTGTTTTGCTTTTTACATAGGAACTTGGTCATCACTGTCTGCAAGGCCAAGGACAGTGGGCTCCTTGGAAAATGTTCCCCCTCAGATTTAGAACAAAGGTCTCCTTGATGCTCATGCTGTGTCCCTGAGATCCAGCTGACAGAAGTACTGCCCACACAGTGAGCTATTTTAAAAAGTGTAAGATATTTTTATGTGGTGAAAATATGAAGTGGAAGTTACGGATCTCAGATTATCAGGTAGGCCAGGGCAGCTCTGACGTGTGTGGTGTTCCTCTAAGCAGGCTTTAACTCGCCACCCTCCTGTACCCTGACATGTCTTGCTCCTTTCTCAGGTTTGGCTCTTCCCTGGTTCTGTGACTTCATGCTTTCAGGTGCACAGATTTATTCAGGAGGTGGATTTTTGCCCAACTGTATATATTGTGAACTCTAATTATTAAAAAAGAAATCTTAAGGTGAAAATAACGAGACATTGGGGTCAAGTTATTAGCTAGAATGATAGATAAGAGGGAGAAAAACAAAAGACCCAAATCCTCATCTTTATTTTTTGCCCAAATAACTTAAGCTATATAATGTTTTTAAAATTCTGTATAGATCAACTTGGTTAAGAATTCTCTAGACGGGCTGAAGGGATGGCTCAGAGGTTAAGAGCAATGGCTGCTCTTCCAGAGGTCCTGAGTTCATTCCCCAGCCACCACATGGTGGCTCACAACCATCTAGAGTGGGATCTGATGCCCTCTTCTGGCATAAAGGTATACATGCAGATAGAGTACTCATACATAAAATAAATAAATTAAAAATTAAAAAAAAATTTCTCTAGAGCAGCAGTTCTCAATCTGTGGGTCACGACCCCTTTTGGAGTCGAATGACCCATTCATAGGGGTTGCATATCAGATATCCTGCATATCCGAGATTTACATTACAATTCATAACAGTAACAGAATTACAGTTACGAAATAGCAACAAAATACTTTTATTCTTGGAAGTCACCACAACATGAGGAACTGAATTAAAGGGTTGCAGCATTAGGAAGGCGGAAAACAACTCNTCTAGAGCTTTTCAAATCTACAGAATTGGTTTGAGAGCCTCCATTAGGAACACAGATTATTTGTATTTTTAAAAGGCATATTGTGTTTTAATCCTTTGAGAAGAACTCATGCTTATGAAAACACAAATATAAGTTNACTGGCTGTTTTATTTTTTAATGGCATGTACATCAAAGAAAAGACAGAGTTCATGCTGAAATGATGGTGGCTCATACTTGTTGCACTGTGAGCTTCTGGATCCAGACACGTAACAGTTTTCTGACTCCACTCCTAGCAAGCTAATTTGCTTGACTTAGCAGATTTTACCAGATACTTTTATGTTAGGTGCCAATCACCATTCCAAGGAATTAGTGATTATTTTATTTGGGGTGGGTAGGAGGTAACCAGGAGAATTTGTTTGTTCCTTTTTGTACCATTGGAAGTGAGTCTAGCATTTGAGGTCCACAGAAGAAAATAATTAGCACAATTCAGCCAACTTTATTACATGTGATTTATATTACACTGGGTAATGTCAAGCAGTTTAATATTGTATGCATAACCTTGAGTTACTAAGAAGTGTGAATGGGCCCGGCAGTGGTGGCGCACACCTTTAATCCCAGCACTCGGGAGGCAGAGGCAGGAGGATCTCTGTGAGTTCTAGGCCAGCCTGGGCTACCGAGTGAGTTCCAGGAAAGGCGCCAAAGCTACACAGAGAAACTCTGTCTCGAAAAACCAAAAAAAGAAGTGTGAATGGTTTTCTTTTTTTTTTTTCAAAACTTTCTCTCGATCCAAAAGAGAAGATCATCTAATTATTTGCATTTAAATTTGTCTAGAATTTACCCTTTTGTTTATCATAAAAGTAGCATGTACTTATCATTAAAAATTTTGGAAAGAATAACAAGGTATCATAAGCAAGAAAAAAATACGGTACTTTTAGTCATTTTACATGCTTTTTAAAAAAAACTTTGGAACTGAGTNTAGAANACTTAGAATACCAGCACTATGGTGGCTGAGTTAGGAGGGCTGTCCCAAGTTCAAGGCCTGCCTGAGCTTCATAGATTCAGCCAGCTGCATTATAGAGTGAAAGAGTGAATGAAACCGAGTCTCAAAACACCAAAGCAACGAAAAACCCCCCCCACACACACACACAACACAGGTAATAACAAATGTTCGGACTTCACATAGCCCCTGTTTTTAACCTTGTTTTTGGTGTTTCTGGGAATTGATTTGAGAATGTTACGCATCTTAGGCAAGCACTCTACCACCAAGCTACACCCCAGCCCTACAACACAGGGGTCTCCCTCTCCTTTCCTCTCTTCNTCTCTATACTCTCCGCTCTCTTAAAGACATGCGTGGCTCAGACTAGCCTCGAACTTACAACAGTCCTTTTGCCTCAATCTCCTGAGTGCCATGATTGCAGGCATAAGCTACAATACTTGAATACTACAACACAGTTTGTGTGTGTGTGTGTGTGTGTGTGTGTGTGTGTGTGTGTGTTGAAACAGGGCTTCTCTGTGTAACAGCCTTGGCTGTCCTGGAACTCACTCTGTAGACCAAACTGGCCTCGAACTCACAGAAATCCGCCTGCCTCTGCCTCCCGAGTGTTGATATTAAAGGCATTTGCCACGACCACCCGGCCTTACAATGCAGTTTTTAAATACTGTATAGTATTTTGTTGTATGGATTTATTTAAAAATAGCTTATTCTCTCTTATTTTGGTGCTCTCAAATTATGTGTGTGGTGCTAGGGATTAAATAGGGTCTCATGCATTAGGCAAGCACTAATGTACACACCCTACAAATAATTTCAATCTTTTATTTTCAAATTTTCTATCTATAAAATCTCATGTTTATCTGAAAAAAATCTTTTTTTTCCTTTTTTTAAAAAATCAATTGTATAGTCAGGAAGTGGTGGCACACACCTTTAATCCCAACATTCAGGAGGCAGAGGCAGGTAGATCTCTGAGTTCGAGGCCAGCCTGGTCTACAGAGTAAGTTCCAGGNTAGCCAGGAATGCACAGGGAGGGAAACCCTGTCTCGGAAAACAAAAACAACAACAAAATCAATTGTATTTATTGTTATTGAGTGTATATGATATCTGTGTGGAAGTGCACACATGCCACAGCATGCATGTGATGGTCAACAGATAACNCTGGAGTCAGTTCTGTCTTTCTACCTTGGCTTGGGGTCCAGAGGTGGAACTCAGATGGTCAGGNTTATTTATACCGTAAGCACTTAATCCATTAAACCTGTAGTTCTCAGCCTTCCTAACTCTGACCCTTGTATACAGTTACACTGCTACTTCATAACTATAATTTTGCTACTGTTAGGAATCATAATGTAGATATCTGATATGTAGAATATCTGACATGAGACTCCTGTAAAAGGGTCCTTTGTCCTCTAAAGGGGTCACAACCCAATGCTTAAGAACTGCTACACTAAGGCACCTCGATGGCTCAGTAGGATTTATTTAAATATTACCCAGTTATTTATAGATAGTCTACTACCAGTGATTCTTTCTGTGTTTTTTGTTTTCTGTTTTTTTTAAATACAACTTTGGGCAGGTTTATTTTTTAACTCATTTGAGGATTTTAGAATAAATTACTTGCTTTAAAATTTTCTTCATAATTATTTTTATTTGTAGGATGAGCTTTCTGACATTAGTCAAGGTGGATCTAAAGCTGCCACTCCAGCTTCAACAGCAAATTCAGATGTGTCAGCGATTCCTCCTGATACTCCCTCGAAGGAAGATAATGAAGGACTTGTAAAAGGCACAGATATACCAAATAAGTCAGAGATAAGCAAACACATAGAAGTACAGGTTGCCCAAGAGACTAGGAATGTATCTACAGGTAAGTGACTCCAAGTTCTTACTAGCAAAATACTCATTCAGTTCACTTAATACAAGTATGAGAAAATACATCTCTAGAGGTATTACCTGCTCTAAATATATAAAACAAATAGATCATTTGTTATTTTCAATTGTAAGTAAGTTTAAAAGAAGTAATGCTTATGCAAAGTTTTGGAGAGAAAAATATTAGTGACTAAGAAAAGAGCTTAAAAACACTAAGGTACCATTTCTTTCCTCTACCTGAAGTCCCTTGTGCTCCATTCCCTTACATAGGTCTTGCTTATGATAGAGCCTCACTNTGTTGTAGCTTTGAACTAGGTGGTCCTCATGCCTTAGCTTCTGANTATCTGGGACTACAGGCANATACAAATCATGCCANTACCACCACCCCCTTTATTGTTTGTTTGTTTGTTTGTTTTGCTTTTTTGAGATAGTATCACGTAGTCTAGGCTGGCCTCAAGCTCACTATGTAGCCAGGCGTGACCTTTATTCAACTCGTGAATCTCTTGCCTCTACTTCCCATGTACTNAGATTACAGGCATGAACCACTATCTTGGGCAGTTGGCATCCGCCTTGTCTCAGGGTTTTCTATTGCTATGAAGAGACACCATGACCATGACAATGCTTATAAATAAAAACATTTAATTGAGGTGGCGGCTTACGGTTCCAGAGGTTCAGTCCATTGTCATCAGGATGGGGAGCATGGCAGCATGCAGGCAGATGTGTTGCTGGAGCTGAGAGTCCTACATCTTAACTCAGACACAACAGGAAGTGGACTGACTGTCACATTGAGAGAAGCCTGAGAAAGAGACCTCAAAGCCTGCTCCCACAGGGACACACTTCCTCCAGCAAGGCCACACTTCCTAATAGTTCCATTCCCTTTGGGGGCCAGTTTCTTTCAAACTACAATACCCCTTAAATAGGAATGGTATCAGTCCCTGTGATATGTTGTACTATGTGTCCCAGAAATATAGATGATAACACTAGTTTTGGTTACTTACTAGTTCTGGAGATTGACTATTAACTCAGTATGTGACATTGTCTAACCTCATGTTTCTTAGAACACAGCCTTGAGAGTTTCAAAAATGTTTATTCAGTAGTTGTATTTAAAACCATAAAGGCAAGAGAGTTTTCATACATACATAGAATATATGCATTTATTTCATTATATTCTACCCTTTAAGACTCTGCTGAAAATGAAGAGAAATCAGAAGTTCAAGCAATCATTGAATCCACTCCTGAATTGGACATGGACAAAGACCTCAGTGGATATAAAGGTTCAAGGTACTGAAAATATCGCATTCTGATTCTTTTTTTCTCATTCTGATTAGCATTCTGATCTTGTTTCTGACTAAACAAGATCAGTTCATATTGTGCTAAAGAAATATTAATACTGTAAAATTCAGTTTCTGCCTTTGAAGCTGCACATTGTTTGTGTTTTAAATTTTGGGGGAAATTCATCTGGCAGCATTAGGAATTAGGACATAAGGGAGGACGGTGTTTTTGTGTTGCTGCGACAATAGATGATACTGATTTGTGTATAAAGAACAGAGATTTATTTTCTCATAGTTCTCAAGCTAGGAAGTCCAAGATCAAGGCCCTACTGGTTCAGTTGTCCAGTGTGGGCTGTTCTTCGTTTCCAAAATGATGCCTTTCTGCTGGATCCCTTGGAGGAGTGGTGATATATTTGTAATCTAAGAAATAAATAAGAAATAAAAAAAAAAAGAAAGAAAGATTGCTTGAAGATCAGAGGACAGAGCCAGCCACAGAGTTAGCCACAGAGGCCAGGCAGTGGTGGCACACACCTTTAATCCTAGCACTCAGGAGGCAGAGAGAGATCTGTCTGGATGTCTGTGAATTCAAGGCCACACTGGGCTACATGAGATTAATTCAGTCTAAAAGAGAAGCAGCCCGGCAGTGGTGGCACACACCTTTAATTCCAGCACTAGGAAGGTTGAGACAGGAAGCGATATGGTTGGGCAGAGAAAGGAATATAAGATGGGAGGAGACAGGAATTCGCTCTTTTGCAGAGGTTCTGTCAGGCTGAGGAGTTGGTGAGGTAAGAGGTGGTAGCTGTGGCTTGCTTTGCAGGTGAAGGAGGAAAGAACCAAGAAGTAATTACTGCGGCCTAAGGAAACAAAGAGGAGAAGTGGAGGAAGTAAAAATTTGAACCAACTTTGTTTTTTCCTCACAAATTAGGAAGAAGAGAATGTTTAGAACTGCAATGATTTCATTATTAGGGAATTGAGTCTTAATGAGTCTTAGTGAGTACATAGCATGTTTGTCCTTCTGAGTCTGGGTTAACTCACTCAGGATGATATTTTCTAGTTCCATCCATTTGCCTGCAAATTTCATATGGTCATTGTTTTTCTCTGCTGAGTAGTAC
>LZPO01007974.1:241191-268563 GCA_001675575.1 Neotoma lepida | reverse complement strand
TTTTTTTGGTTTTTTTGAGACAGGGTTTCTCTGTGTTGCCCTGGCTGTGCTGGAACTCACTCTGTAGACCAAGCTGGCCTCAAACCCACAGAGATCCCCCTGCCTCTGCCTCCTGGGTGCTGGGATTAATGGCGTGCTCCACCACCGCCCAACTCTATCCATTTCTTCACTATATTTTCTAACATTTCAAAAAAGAAACAAAAAACATACCCTTGTCCATATAGTATATTAGTTCAAGTCTTCCTGGTGTTGTTACTGTCTTCATTGTGGTGTTCTGACTTACATTCTATCAATGACTCTGGGTTTTTTCCTCCATACTTATTCTCACTCCAGTTATCATCAAAATTAGGCATTGTTTAAATTTGTCATTGTTTAGTTTTTCCCAAAATAAGACTTGAGATGGCCCTTTTGAATTTAGTTCTCTTCCAGATTTTGTTGTTGAGGCTTCTGCTTTAAAGGACTGGTTAATCCAGAACCATTTAGTACATACTTCCATCCCCTTAGATACAATTCTTTGTAAACCGGTCCTTCCTACAATTTATTTTTCTTAGTATATAGAGCATCCAAGAGTTTATTAACATTTACAATTAATTTCAGAATGAAGTCATTTTGAATTTGATAGCCCAGTTTTATATTGTCTACTTACTATGCCCTGACATCACAAAAGAAGGGGTTTATGACGGAATATAAACATATTTTGCTGTAATTTATTTTATAAAGTTAATTATACATTAGGAAATGTATAATTACATCTGGAGAGATGGCTAGGGGGCTGGAGAGATCACTCAGNGGTTAAAGGCACTGGATGCTCTTCCAGAGGTCCTGAGTTCAATTCCCAGCAACCACATGGTGGTTCACAACCATCCGTAATGAGAGCTGTTGCCCTCTTCTGGCCTGCAGGCATACATGCAAGCAGAACACTGTTATACATAATAAATAAATCTTTTAAAAAAATTATATATCAGCCTCCTTTGGAGGTGAGTGGTTTTAAAACAAATTATATCTCCCTTCTTTGTCCCATCCACCCCAGAAGAAACTATTATAAACTTCAAAATAATTAATAACAAAGCCATAAATTTTTCTATCATGTTTTGGTTTGGTTGGTTTTTGGTTTTTCTTCTTTTTGAGAAGAAAACTGATGAATCTTATTACTATATCTTATTCCCCTTTCTCTACTTTGAACTTCCTAGTTTGTTAGTATTTCTGGTACAGTTGTTGAACTACTTAATGTGTAAGCATTTAACACTGGCTTTTCTGGAATCTCGGTGTTTGTTCATTGTGGTAAGCTTAAATGTAGAACTAACTGCTCAATTCCTGACAACTAAAGCTAATGTGTATACTCAGTGTGGGTTTTTTTCCTTTGTGCCTTATTTTCCCAGTAATGACTCAGATGTGTATAAAGATCAAATATCAGTATTGCCAAATGAGCAAGACCTGGTGAGAGAAGAAGCTCAGAAAATGAGTAGTCTTTTACCAACCATGTGGCTTGGAGCTCAAAATGGCTGGTAAGTACCAGCATCCTAACATGACAATATCTTTAGGCTTCTGCTTCTGCATTTGAAACTAAAAACGAGCCAGACATGGTNGTGCAGGCCTGTAATCCCGGGAAGTTGGGAGGAGGAGTGTAAGTTGAAGGTCAGCNTGGGCCGTGGAACCTTCTGTGTTAACCTTGACTATGGAGCGAAGTGAGACCTCTTCATGGAAACAAAAACCCTAAGCAAAAGATAAATGAAATGTAGTAAATATAAATATAAACAAAAAGTGTAGAGTAATACAAAAACTTTATACACACATACAAAATTTGAAGTTTGTTTTTTTGTTTTTTGGGTTTTTTTGTTTGTTTGGTTTTGTTTTTTTTTGTTTTTTGTTTTTTCGAGACAGGATTTCACTGTGTAGCTTTGGCGCCTCTCCTGGAACTCACTCGGTAGCCCAGGCTGGCCTCGAACTCACGGAGATCCGCCTGCCTCTGCCTCCCGAGTGTTGGGATTAAAGGCATGCGCCACCACCACCCCTCTAAAATTTGAAGTTTTTGTTGCAACTTTCATAAAATAGGCTTACATTGGTTTTAAATGGTAAACTTTTTTTCTCTGTCACAGAGTGTTCTCTTTATGTAATACTCTTAGAAGGAAAGGTGAATAGGATTTTTAAATCTGAGTCAGACATGGTGGTACATGCCTATAACCTCAGCACAGAATGCTGAGACAGAAGGATTATAAATTTTAGGATAGCCTGGCCTAAAACAAGATCCTATCTCAAAAAAAATTAAATCTGGTATAGAATTAAGAATAAATCGTGCTGGGCACTGGGCACTGGTGGTGTACTCCTTTAATCCCAGCACTCAAGAGGCAGAGGCAGGGGAATCTCTGAGTTTCAGGCCAGCCTGGTCTACAAAGCGAATTCCTGGACAGCCAGGACTACACAGAGAAATCCTATCTCACCAAAAAAAAAAAAAAAAAGAGAGAGAATAAATAAAAAAATGGGGCTTCAGAGATGGCTCATTGGTTAAGAGTGCTTGCTGCTCTTGTAGAAGATCCAGTTCAGTTTCCAGCACTCACATGACAACTCACAACTGTCTATAACTCTGGTTCTAGGCCTCCACAGTTACCAAGTACACATATGGTACAGAGACATACATGCGGGCAAAATACACACATAAAAATTTTAAAATCTTTTTACAAAAGGAATAAATCACAATTTGAAAGCTCAGAGGATGATTATATTACATGGTTTATTCACTTTTTTTCCCTCTTGGACACAGGATTTTTCTGTGTAGCCTGGCTGCCCTGGAACTTGTTCTATAAGACCAGGCTAGCCTTGAACTCAGATCTGCCTACCTCTGTCTCTCGAGTGCTAGAATTAAAGGTGTGGGCCACTATACCTGGCACAGTTTATTCTCTTATTAATATTGTAGGGCCTCTTCTAAAACAGAGTATTTCCAAAGGTTAAGCAGGGTCGCTATGTGTCTTTTCCATAGCAATCTGCAGGCTATATAGAGTCAGCCACTGTCTGATGTGAATCACTCTATCATTCAAAAGTTCAATGTAATAGAGATGTAGGATTATTCATGAAAAAGGTTTTATGCAGAAATGCTAAGGCATGGGNCAACCCAAAGGTAGCTGATGTCATTGGCTAATACTCTAGTATCAATACTAATTCTAGCTTTTTTGGTTTTCATATGCTTGTTTGTGTAAATAGCCCGTTTCTCTGTCTTCAGCACTCATTCTCTCCCCTTCTTCCCTCCTCTCTGTCTCTACCTNTCTCTTTCCCTCTCCCTCTCCTCCTCCTTACCCTTTGTTCTTTCTCTTTTCATACAAAAGTATCAAGCTCTTTTCCTAAAAATTGACTGGTACTCTGCTTTCCTCTTAGGGGTGCCTGTAGTCATCGTTAGATAGAGCATTAATGATACCCTGTGCCTTAACANTCTTGACTTTATTCCTGCAGTTTGTATGTCCATTCATCTGTAGCCCATTGGAGGAAATGTCTCCATTCCATTAAGCTTAAAGACTCAATTCTCAGTATTGTGTAAGTCTTATTTTTTAAATTATTCCTTTTTTGATTTTGGTGTAAAATAGATTTTAAGACTATTAAAATTAACATGTATCTCATNGGAAATCAGTATACAAGCTTGATTTATTTGCTTGTTGGTTTTAACCATTGTCTTAGTTACTTTCCTATTGCTGTGATAAAACACCATGACCAAGGCAACTTACAAAGGAAGTGTTGATTTGGGCTTATGGTTCCAGAAGGATTAGAATCCATCATGGTAGGGAAGCCTGACAGCCAGCAGGCTGGAGCAGGATGCTGAGGGCTCACATCTTGGACTGCAAGTAGGAAGCAGAGAGAGAAAACTAGCAATGATGCAAGTCTTTTAAACTCTGAAAGCCGGCCTCCAGTGACACACTTCCTCCAACAAGGCCACACTTCCCTAAACAACAACAACAACTGGGGACCAAGTATTCAAATACCCATGACTATGGGCGACAGCTCATTCAAACCATCACAACCATTTTAATGGAACTAGAGAAACTGGATGAGAACGAAATTTTATAGTGGAAAGAAGACTAGAAAACATTTAAACTAGAAGAGAAAACTCTCCGGATTGAATTTTCANTTTAGTAGTTCTGTATTTGTTTCAGACTATTCCTCATAGCTTGAGAATACACTGATTAGGTCATTGGTTTGCTAATCCTTTTTCATATGTTGACTGGCAAAGTTCCAACAGTTTGTTCCTAAATCTACAGGACCTGACTGTTAGTTCCAGTCAAGATGTGTGTCTGGTTCTGTAGAGTTATGTTGAAGTGTAATGAGAGGAGGAGCCTTGGGCTAGAAAGCAAAACACCCAAGATAATCACACATGCTGTGCATTAGTTTCTATGACATGTTTCCATAGCAAGATGCTCACAGTGAAGACAGGAGCATGTTCAAGTGCTATGTCAGTCCCTCATCACAAACTGGCCCTTTAAGAGCCTCTGCACCAGCTCAATAACACACAGTCCATTCTGTGCTCCTAAGTGGAAGTTCTGAGATTCTTTTTCCTGTTTACAGACACGTGAAAGGAATTGTGCTAGTGGCCCTGGCTGATGGCACCCTTGCAATCTTTCACAGAGGAGTTGGTGAGTTTTTATAATGTACACCAACGTGTTGCTTTGCAGAGCATTTTCAAGTAGATTGGCTTACTGTATTAGAAAGAAATGATACCTAAAAAGACAATGAAGTTTGAAGTGGAATATTGGTGATATATATCCATAAATACATGGATACCTTTGTGGAGGTATGCACTGGGTATTCTTGATGGACAAGTATGTTTATCACAATGAGTAAAGAGTTTAGCATTTTCCTGTGTCCATATATTATATATATATACATGTATATATATGTATGTGTGATAATATATATACATATATATACTTGTGTGTAAGTTTATGATGTGTGTACAAGGGTGTTCCTGTATACGAATATGGGCATGCATTTTCCATGGTGTGTGGGGTGTGTGTGTGTGTCTGTGTCTGTGTCTGTGTCTGTGTGTCTGTGTGTGTGTGTTTGTGTGACAGAACAACCTTGTGTTGGTTGTTCCCTCCTTACCTTGCTTTAGATAAGGGTCTCTTGTTATTTACTAACGTGTATGCCAGGCTAGCTGGCCTCCAAGTTTCTAGAAATTCTCCTGTTTCCAATTCCTAGGAAAGAGATACATGCTACTCTCCCCTGCTTTACATAGGTTCTGGGGGTCTAAGCTCAGTTCCTCAACACTTACCCAACAAGCACTTTATCTACTGAGCCATCTTCCTCGATCTCTTGGTCCCTTATGTAGTGTAATACAGCAAGTTTTTTTTCATATACTTAATTAGAAAACATTTGGCAAGGATAATTTTCTTTTATCCCTTTTTTGTTTGATTTTTAAAGATAGAATCTCCACTAATAAGTGGATAATAGATATAGACCAAAGGACAATCAGTCTGCAACCCACAGATCCAGGGAGGCTACCTAGCAGGAAGGACCCTAGGATGACTGTAGCATAAAATAAGCTTTGGTTTTGCCCAATCACTGGGCATACTTTAGTGAAACATTTCACTATTAGGATAAGAATTTTTAACCTGTATTTATGTTCACGATATCTGTATATTATCTCTCCTGCAGTTGTACATCAAATGTTTTAATAAAAAAAAAAAAAGATAGAGTCTCTCTATGTAGCCCTGGCTAGCCTGGGACTTCTATATAGATCAGGCTGGCCTTAAATCCACCTGTTGTTGCCTCCTGAGTGCTGGGATTAAAAGGCCATCACACAAAGCCATATCCTATTTTTAAAAAATAATTTCCATCTACTTCATTTAAGAAAAATTTTGTTTTGTTTTGTTTGAGAAAGGGTCTCACTCTGTAGCCTAGATTGGCCTAGAGTTAACAGTCTTCTTGTCTTAGTCTCCCAAGTATAATTCCCACCGGAATTATACATATGTGCCACATGCCTGGCTTTAAAACAATTATTTTAGATTTATTTACTTCTTCTTTAATCTATGTGTATGTATGTATGTGCACGACAAGTATACATGTGCCCACAGAGGCCAATGGACGTCAGATCCATTGGAACTGTAGTTATAGGCAATCGTGAATCATTTGTTGTGGGTGCTAGGAACCAAACATGGGCCCTGTGCAAGAGCAGTAAGTGCTCTTAATGTTTCCAGCCCCTAAGCCCCCCAAATATCTTCTAATTGAGTAAAGTTTGGTCCTTTTTCATGTCACATTATTTCTACAACCACAGAGATGTAGTGACTTGAGAAAGTCTGCCTCAAGCAGATTGAATTAAGGAAAATATGTATCGTCATAACTCCTTGCTATGTGTGTCATCCAAATATAGTTATTTCCTATGTTGATAGATTAAGGAAGTATGAAAAAAGATAGATTAATTTGGGTTTTAATGAAACCTGCTGTCCTTGTGGGCATACAGATGTGTTAGGTAGATGATACTTGGGCTCTTTGGACTGATCGATATGTAGAGATTGCTTGCTAATGACTGAGTCAGCACAGAGAAAGGGCTGTATTTTGCTTTGTTCTGGTCTTCTATAGAATTTTCTGTGTTTAAACTTCACAGGTCTTATGAGGAAGGTTCTGTTATTTCGGTGGAAACTGAGGCCAGCATTTTAATCACTTATTCATAGGTCCTTAGTCAGTGAAAAAGACTAGAAACAATGAATAGTAGAAATTTTGATAAAGAGAATAAAAATTGTATTTGCAGAATAAAACAAATTGTGTGTAAACAGTCCTACTATTGAGTTCAAGGTCTAAGGTGTCACAATCACCCAAAAGTTGACTGTCAGCTCATTCAGANGTGATTAACACTTAAAGCCCCCAGAAATAGAGTGTCTATCACAGGGCTAGTGATGACCCTTCCTGCTAAAGCACATGCAGTGGGAGTCAACCAAATAGAATTACTGTGAAGGATTTGTAAAGGGTGATCGGTATAACACANGGAAAAGTGCTTGGTTTGAAAAGACATAGAAAGTCTGGTGGTAGTGGCACACACCTGTAAGACGGATTTTTTAAATAGTCTTGTTAAATAAAACACAGAGGCAGAGATGGGGTGAAAGTCTGACAGAGATAGAGGAATTAGGAACAGCTACCAGACTCACCTTAGACTGCTGCCGCCGCTTCCAAAATGGAAAGTGTCCCAATTTCTATACCTCCACATCAGTATCCCTTTTTGTTTTGTTTTTTCCATTTGCTCTTTTATCCTAGCTACATCACTTTTTTTTTATCGCCCACTTTTGTCACTTCCTGCCTGACTGTATAGACCTTCAGAATTTTATGGTTGATGCTGGGATTAAGGCATGTGTCTCCACGCTTGACTGTTTCTAATGTGACCTGGAACTCGCAGGGATCTAGACAGACCCTGTTTGCTAAGTGATAGGATTAAGGGCGTGTGCTAATTTTGCAAGGCTAGCGGCTGACCTTGTTCCTCTGATCTTCAGATAAATTTTATTTGGGGACATAGATAAAATACCACCATACACACCTTTAATCCCAGCACTCAGGAGGCAGAGGCAAGTGGATCTCTGTAAGTTCAAGGCTGGTTTGGCCTACAGAGCTAGTTCCAGGACAGTCATATCTACATAAAGAAACCCTGTCTCAAAAAAACAAAAAACAAGCAAACAAAAGACATAGACGTGTAACAAAGTCAGGGTTATATTTATTCATTGTCTTGACATTAGGCAAAACTATAGACTAACAGGTGATTGCATACATATGCTATGTCAATCCTCAATGGTTTTGATTTCTCAGCATTTTGGATTTCAGATTATAAATTAGAAATGTTCAGATTATATACATAATTCCTAATGTGTTAGCAATGAGTTGCCTTCAATTTCTACCTAAGAAAATCCATCAAAGTGCAAGTAA
Source organism: Neotoma lepida (assembly GCA_001675575.1). Taxonomy (NCBI): domain Eukaryota; kingdom Metazoa; phylum Chordata; class Mammalia; order Rodentia; family Cricetidae; genus Neotoma; species Neotoma lepida. The sequence goes on along the minus strand of LZPO01007974.1, from coordinate 260,676 downwards.
GAGAGATATAATCCCCCAAATAACTTTTGTCTGATTTTATATGTATATTATGAGTGTGTATACATGCTGGTAGAGATTGGATCCAGACTCTTGCATGTGTGTCGTGTCACAAGTACTGTACTTCTAAGTTATGCCCCAAGCCCTAAATCCATTCTAATTCTAAAAAGACTATCATTTTCAGATAACCTATGACTGATTTGTCACAGTACCACTCTTTTTTAAGCTAGGCTCACTAACTATCCTTGGTTAGCCTGGATCAATATATAAACCATACCAACCTTGAACTAAAAAAAATCTGCTTGCCTATGCCTCCCCAGTGCTGGGATTAAAGGTGTGCACCACCACACCAAACTACATTACCACTTTTGAAAACATGCTTTAAAGGGAATGCAGTTAGTGGGTGGCAGGTTGGAGCAGATGTTCCTTGTGATCTCTTCCAGCTTCGTAGTTTCTATAGATAAAGGTGCACTTAATTCATGGTACTGGAGTGCCCATCAATAAACAGTTGTGTGATTAACTATAATCTACTTCTTGTTTTAAAGATGGACAGTGGGACCTGTCGAACTATCACCTTTTAGATCTTGGACGTCCTCACCATTCCATACGATGCATGACTGTGGTACATGACAAAGTCTGGTGTGGCTATCGAAACAAAATCTATGTGGTTCAGCCAAAGGCTATGAAGATAGAGGCAAGTTAATTTACATTCTGTGTACATACTGAGTCGGTATTCCCAGAGACTGCTTTCCAGATCATTGTTTAAAGGCTACTTCCGTACAGTTTTGGATGTCTCAGTTTCTTCTATTACTTTATCTCCCTTGTCATTTTGGACTATGAGGGTAGGAAATGATGGGATTTGTTTGTTTTCTTTTCTGATTGTTGTTGGTTTTATTTTATTTTTAAAGACAGAGGATCCACACATAAAGATTTGTATATGTCTATATATGTATCCATTTTTGTGTATGTACTTTATTTGAATATGTGGTTATTGTTTTTGTTTGGTTTTTTGAGAGTATTTCTCTACATATCCCTGAATTCTAACTCACAACATTTTGTTTTGTTTCGAGANAGGGTTTCTCTGTGCAGCCCTGGATGTTCTGGAAATCACTTTGTAGACCAAGCTGGCCTCGAACTCACAGANATCTGCCTGCCTCTGCCTCCTGAGTGTTAGAATTAAAGATGTGCAGTACCATGCCAGCCTGAATATGTAGTTCTTGATAGGTCTACTCATAATAAGGATTGGTTGAGAGGATTCCTAAGTTCCCTTTGCCTCTACCCCATGTATATTCAGACTCATTTGCATATGTATCACAAACTGAGAAATAACATTACAGTGAAATTTTTTATAAAAAAAAAATCTTTAATTTTGGTCATAATGTATCTATTCTGATTATTTAAAAAATTGCAATAGGAAAGTTTTAAGGTGAAATTTCTATTTATCCCTGCCCCATGTCTCATTTTCTTCCTTAGAAATCTCACNGTTAAAGCTAGGCATGATAGAACACCCCTGTAATCCTAGCACTAGGATTGCCACAAATCTGAGACTAACCTAGGCTATATATAGCAAGACCTTGTCTCAATAACCAACCCCCTCTGCCAAATATATCCCTCAAGTAACCATTTGGTATTTATTTTTCATGACTGTTCCTTATACAAGAGTATGGGTTCTTTTTAGTTTAGTTACCAATAGGATCTTCTCATTGCAACACCAAATCCTGAAATCATCATCTGAACACTGATACATAGTCTGGATGGCCAGCATTGTTTCAATAAGGAAATAGCCTGTATAGTNCTGAAGCCTAACACCACTTGGTTCTGTTGTTGTCTCACTATTGAGACAGAATCTCACTCTGGCCTTGATCTCACAGTAGCTCTCGAGTCTCACACTTCCAAGTGCTCGGATTACAGGTGTCAGCCACCATGCCCAACTGCCATTTGGTCTTTTGTTCTTATTATGTGTGTGTGTGTGTGTGTGTGTGTGTGTGTGTGTGTGTGTGTGTGTTAGTTAAGCAAATTTGGGCCCTTTAATAAACAGTCTTCAGATTGTTGGGCAGATTAGCTGTTTTTAAATTACTTCTTGTGTGACAAAAATAATTTCATTATCCGGGCAATGGTGGCACACGCCTTTAATCCCAGCACTCAGGAGGCAGAGGCAGGTGAATCTCTGTGAGTTTGAGGCCAGCCTGGACTGTTTCACAGAGAAACCCTCTTAAAAAACAACAACAGAAATAATTTCCATATTTAACTTCTCTTCTAGAAATCATTTGACGCACACCCCAGGAAGGAGAGCCAAGTACGGCAGCTTGCATGGGTGGGGGACGGTGTGTGGGTCTCCATCCGTTTGGATTCCACGCTCCGTCTCTATCATGCACACACATACCAACATCTCCAGGATGTGGACATTGAACCTTATGTAAGCAAAATGTTAGGTAAGCTCCCAAAGTGTTTTCTTTTTGAAAATCAGTGAAAATGCTTTATTTTTGTTTTATGCAGTATTGTGGTACTAACGCAGGAGTCTTGTGTATACTGAGCAGATGGGCTACCACTAAACTACACCTCCATCCTCTTCAAATGCTCTGAGAAAATCACTAAGTTACCACATGAATAGTTAGTTAACTTTCATCACTTGGAAGTATCAGACAGCTGCTCCAAAGTAAAGAATGGTCCTTGACTAGAATTCTTTTGTTTTCTCTCCTTCTTATTCTTTACATCTTTTGATGACCTAGAACTCTGTCAAGTTTGAAACTACCTCACGTCAATTACTTTATCTTGATCACTATCATCTTAGGCCAGGTCACTGTCCTCTTCCCCTTTGATAACCTGTGTTTCTTAACTTGTCTCCNTGTTTCTATGCTACTCTGTTCTCTACATAAACAATGCAGAAATCCATGTTGATGCACTTTTGCTCTAGCCTCTAGGCCAGCTGACATTTGGATCATCACAGGAGACATCACATGGTCTAGACTAGTCTCCCTGCTCACAGTTTCTACCCACGTTGACAAGCTCCTTCCCATGTACTGGATATCCTCGGCCTAGCAAGTTCTTCGTGGTTTTTGTTTACTTACTCTTGGGTTCTCTTGTCATACTGAAGAGGGATCTTTATTTAGGTTCTGTTTTTAAAAAACAAAAAGAAGAGGGAGATAGGGTCTCACTGTATAGGCCAGGTTGGCCTGGAACTCACAGAGATCTCCCTACCTCTGCCTCTCAAGACCTGGGATGAAAGGTGAGTGCCACTACACCCAGCCAATCATCTTCATAGGTTTAGCACTAGTGTGATTGTGCCCATATTATGTGATTTTTAGTTTTTGTTTCTACCCCAAGAAAGGCAGGGAGGATAATCTCTGGTCTTGTTCTCTGCTGTGTTAACACCTAATGCAGTATTGTGTGATGGTGTCATAAGGGATTCCTTTCCTGAGGAAAGGTTGATTTCTCTCAATAGTTTTTAACCTTTAGGGTCATTGACCACAGAGAAGCTGACTAGCTGTGTGCTCTCTCCATAGAATCAGGCATGTTAGAAACATGCACAATTTAAAGTTGTACTTTGANTATTGGTTAAAGATGCCTAGCTTAGAGCTGGAGAGATGGCTCAGTGGTGAAGAGCAGTTGCTGCTCTTGCAGAGGACCTGGGTTTGGTTCCCAGCACCCACCCACATAGCAGTTCAGCAAACATCTGTAACTCCAGTTCTGGCCTCAACAGGTACCAGGCATGTGAGTGCTGTACATATATACATGCAAGCGAAACACTCACACAGAAAATAAATTAATCTTTAAAAAATATTTTAAAAAACCATTTTTTAAAAGATTACTAGCATAGGCTGATTGGGAGTTATGATTGCTTCCTACGTTGTTTGTGTGATCAGTACCTCAATTCTTTGAGTGACTGATGTTTTTCTCAAATGTTTTATTTATTTAACCATTATACTTCTCAAATCGCTGAAAATGAAATCAATTACAAAAATTCTCTTAAAATATAAAAACTTGTTTATTCTTCCTAAGTTTTAGATGATATCCTAATACTTCTAAACTGATTAGAGCTTAAGTTTATAAGCAAGAGAAAAGGTATGTTTTGTTAGCAAAGATTGATTTTATACATGTAAAGAAATTTAAAGCAAATTAGGAACCTTTTCAGTTTATAAAATGATGTTTGATTTCCCAATCGAGAAAACTCTAGCTTCTTGGTGTTGCTTGGTTGCTTGGTTGTTGCTTCCCTTTGTCTGATGTTGGGTTTGATTTGGGTCTGTAGCTCCCTTCATTGAATTTTGGGCTGTATTTTCTGATATACTTTATTTCCTTTGTACTTTCTTTCTGGTTGATAAAGTAATGTCAACCATGTGTAGACTTTTCTTTTCCTTTAGCCTTGACTTGTCAAATAATAAAGCCAAATAAGAGTTTGCTTTGAGCTGAGCATGGTGGTGCCCACCCACAACCCCAGCACTTGCCTATAATCGTACCACTTGTGAGGTGGAGGCAGAAGGGTCACAAGTTCAGGGTTATCCTTGGCTACATATTGGCTACATAGTTAGTTCAGAGGCATCCTAGGTACATGAGACTTGACACACACACACACACACACACGCTCGCGCGAGTTTGCTTTAATATACACCTTTCCAGCAAACTTTTTCATTTGTTGTCTTTTTTTAAAATTTATTTATTATGTATACAGTGTTCTGCCTATATGTATGCCTGCAGGCCAGAAGAGGGCACCAGATCTCATTACAGGTGGTTGTGAGCCACCATGTGGATGCTGGAAATTGAACTCAGGACCTCTGGAAGAACAGCCAGTGCTCCTAACCTCTGAGCCACCTCTCCAGCCCTCCTTTGTTGTTTTTAAGCCAGAGACTCCTGGGCATTTGGAATCTGAAACGCTCTAGTTTCTCAATAAACTGTTCTTCCTCTCCCTCCCTTACAGGTACTGGAAAACTGGGCTTCTCTTTTGTGAGGATAACAGCTCTTATGGTGTCTTGCAATCGTTTGTGGGTGGGGACAGGAAACGGTGTGATTATCTCCATCCCATTGACAGAAAGTAAGTATATTTTAAAATAACTGTTACAAGTCAAAGAATTGCAAGAAATAGTGGTGCCCAGAACTCAGGAATTGTTTAGATTTTGGCAAATCTGTGACAATACAGAAATCAGTTTACAAACTACAGAATCAGCTTGTAAGTATCTGGACCAGTGTCCATATTTCAGCGTTCTCATGGTAGGAAGCTCTTCTCTCAGTTCAGGAGTCACAGCCCTATTTCATCTTTGAAATAAAATGTCCATTTCTCTTCAGCTGTATTGTACCAGTATTCAGAAACACTACATTTCATTCATCATAGTTTAGCTCACTCTGGCTAATAGTTACGGATATCCCATTTGTTTTATTTGAGATATGTTAAAAACTTGTGGGAGAAGTCTCAGGAGATCACTGAGCCTTTCCTCATACTGAGGACAGGCTGTCTGTTTGGAAGGAATGTGCTTTAGTATTTTGGGAAGAAAAAAAAGTACCTTGTATGTTCCTCATGGTATTCCATTGTACTGATCATCCACTAAGTGGTTTTGTGTTGCAAAATGCACAAGCAAGGAATAGTTTGGGGGAAGAAAATGCCTTAAGTCCATCAAATAAGTTATTAAATTCCCTTGTTGAGTGGAAGGGAAGAAAGAATACCAAAAGGTGGATTTGGAGCCCTTGAAGAATCTATGTTCTCAACCTCTTCTTGTTTTTGTGCAGTTACTTACAGGTCTACATGTTCAGACCACTTCTTAAAACCTCAGACAAGATGTTTAGATTACCTGTTCTCCTTAAAAGAGAGTTGCATTTTAGCCTAATTATTTAAAGGTGGTTTCTTTTGGGTAGACTGAGAGAGAATTTTAGTATGCATTTCACATCAATTTTTCATTTTACTGGAATGGCTTCATGAAGTAATAAATCATCATTTTTGAGCAGAGACATTTATAGAGGCCTTGGAAACATTATTTGGTGTTCTGCCAGGTTGGCATAATTCGGTAGGGCCACATAGAAGAGGCTGAGTGGCAGCTCACAGTAACGCTTCTCCTTCCTGTCGTGCACCTCCCCATGTCCCCTTTCCTCCTCTCTCACTTTAGCCGTAATCCTCCACCAGGGACGTTTACTGGGGCTGAGGGGTAAGTGCAGATCCGGAACCAAACTCTTCTTCCTGGCTTCTCGGAGCCACTGTGAGGCTGTCTCCTCCTCTCTAGAACACCCTCTTGAATGTCGTTCAGTGTCACCCACTCGCAGTCACTGCATTGCAGCAGGTTTTTTGTTTTGTTTTGTTTTTTTACTTTAAACGTTTGTTACGTAGCCACCAACTGCTCAGCAGCTTAGTCTATCGATCATCTTTTGTTGCAGCTAAACTTTCTTTCAGACTTGGTTTTCCTTCCAATAAAAACATGAAACATCTCTTAAAACTGTCATTAATCTACATTATTTACTGTTGTTACCGATCATATTTCTTTCATTCACTTACCCATGGAAGCAGGGGTATTTTGTAAGTCTGGCCATTCTATAAGAATCCAGCAGACTTGTGAGCCTGGCATAAATGCAAGCTTCTTTATGGTGATGCTTGGGTTCTTTTAAGCAAAGCTTTCCCACCCCTTACCATGATGAAAAAATCAGAAGATGAACTCTAAAGATCTTATTTTAAAAGTACCTATGTACGTTAGTCTGTAATGCTTAGTTCTTTAATAAGGACTAAAAAGCAAAACTAAACAGATTTAACTACGATTCAATTCTGCTTTGTTTACTATGATGGTTTCCCTCACATTAATAGAAGCTTAGTTATTGCTAGACTGGCAAAATCCCCTATTCCATTACTGAGGTACTTAAAAATAACTAGCATGCTGTATCTCTTTCCAGCTTTGCCTTGAGCTGGCGTTGCTGCACTTATGTTATCTCAACTGGCTGTAGCTCTTAGATAATATCCTAAGGATTAACCAGTAACCTCTTGATATCAGTACTGTTTTCTAGAGGAAAACACTTGGTATTTGGTTTTTTTGTTACAGCAAATAAAACCTCAGGGGCTCCAGGTAATCGTCCTGGGAGTGTAATCCGTGTATATGGTGATGAAAACAGTGATAAAGTGACTCCAGGGACATTTATACCCTACTGTTCAATGGCACATGCACAGCTTTGCTTCCATGGGCACCGGGATGCTGTGAAATTCTTTGTGGCAGTCCCAGGTGAGTTAGATTATTCTGTTGAGGTATCCATGTAATTGTGTCTACCTTCCTTGTGTTTCCCCACCCTCCCAGACACTAAATTACTAGGATTACCCACAATTTCAATACAGTACATAAGGAAGTTCTATAATGGAGATGTGATTGAATGGAGTTATTTTGCAATCTCTCCCCTACTCCCTAAAGCAGATATTTTGGGGGTATTGCTTACTTTTGAAAATCAGTGGTAATATTTTGTCACAATGTATTAGTCAAAGTCATCCTTGGCTACCTAGTGAGTTTGAGGTCAGCCTGAAACACCACAGTCTCCCTATATAACAGAGACTGACTTGGAACTCACTGTATAGACCAGATTGCCTTTGAGCTCTCAATACTCCTAATGTAGCCTCCTAAGTACTGGAATTATAGATGTGCATCACCATACCTGGTCCGCAGTGGACTGTGTGTGTCTGTGTGTGTGTGTGTGATGTATATNCACGTGGGTATGCATGCATGTGTGTGAAGGCTGAGGTCAGTGTCAGGTGCCTTCCTCAATTGCTCTCCATCATGTTTTTTTGAGAGTCCCTCATTGANTCCAGGGATCACCTGTCTACACACACAAACACACATACACACACTACCTACATATCTGCACCTGCATGCCCAGCACCAGTATTATACATGCCCACCTTGCCCAACTTTTCACGTACATGTTGGAGATCTAAGCTCAAGTCTTCAGTTGTGCGTCAGGCACTTAACCTACTGAGCCACCCCATCCCCCAACATTGAACCTTCTTGTTGGGTATGTGGAAGACTTTTCTTCTGGAGTATAAATCTAAAAGAGGAATTAGTAATATTGTTACTAATTAGCCAATTAGCTGCAAGGATGAAGTTGTATTAACTCATTATGAATGCTTCTCCTTCTATTGCAGACTCTACTGTAGAAATTGTTTCTAGCAGAGTTGATGGCTTCCAGGGTAAGCTTGAGTAATGCAGTAATGAAGCCCTACAGGGATCCATCATACTACTCCACAACCACTCAGTACCCCATCCATTTTCAATTAAACTTTTAAATTTATAGTATATCACATCCTATGGCTGTGTCCTGCTAGTTCCTAGAAGCATGTGGTCTAGATTTGACCCAAGGACAGCAGATTCTGAAAATGAAAAAAGTATCTCACAGTCAAAGCTTTCTTTATCCCTCTCTCTCACACACACATACACCACCCACAATTCTGGGGATTAGACATGCTAGGCAAGCACTCTGCTTCTGAGCTCCACAGTGAAAGCTCTCTAAGAGGAATGTCTTGGAGATTGTTCAATTGTTCATAGTGTGAAGAATATGTAAAGGTTTCTCTCTTCTCTGCCATTTCATACTCTGAGTCTACCTTAGAATTTAAACTTTAGAACAAATGGCACATTTAGCAGCAATTTTATTTGCATACTCTAAGTTAAAAAGACATACCTTTCTTAACTATGAAAGAAAAGGGCATAGATTTGAAATATGTTTAAAATATTGTAAATATTATTTTACTTTTCTGTTGCTATAATAAAATACCATGACCAAAACAACTTATAGAAAGAGTTCCAGAGGCGGTTGGGGACAATAACAGTAGGGACAGTGTAACAGCAGGAAGCTGAGAAATCACAACCTCTCTCTCTCTCTCTCTCTCTCTCTCTCTCTCTCTCTCTCTCTCTCTCTCTCTCTCTCTNTTGACAGGGTTTCTCTGTGTAGCCCTAGCTGTCCTGAATCTCTGTAGAACAGGCTGCCTTGAACTCATCTTCCTATCTGCCTCATGAGTATTGGGATTAAAGGCGTGTGTCACCATGCTGTGTCACCATGCTGCAGCCCTGAGGCAGAGAGAGCAAACTAAAAATAGAGCAAAGCTATGAACTCTCCTGCCGCTAGTGATGTACTTTCTCTAACAAGGCTGGCTATACCACCTTCCTAAACAGTGCCACTAATTGGGAACCATGTGTTCAAATACCTAAGTCTGTAAGCAACATGTCTCATTCAAACCACCACAAATATGTCAATTCCTAGGCTTAAGTGAAGATTTTTCTGTCTTAAATACAAATGTTTACCTTTAGGAAGGAAACTTTGTATTGCCCCTCAGATAAAAAAGTAGACAATATAGTTTGGAGCAGGTTACTAACATCCACCTTGCTGTACAAGTGTCTCACACTGGACTTTGAAGATCATCTGTTCCTGTTTACTAGGAAATTGGTTTACTCAAGATTTTTAAATTAGCCTCTTAAAAGCTTCATGTAATGGTTTTCTGGCAATGTAAAGCCTCAGTGTTCCTAATATCTTGGTGCTGTATACTAAGGAGAGAGAAGTAAATAAATACCTTTTCATTTATTTAACTTCTTTGAGGCTGGGTTTCACTGCATCCTTGGCAGGCCTCAAACTCACTACATTGAGCAGGCTGGCCTTCAACTCACAGAAATAATCCTGCCTCTGCTTCCTGAGCCCTTAGATTAAAGGCAATCAGGACATTATCCAGCTTAACATTATTGAATCAAGATTTCTTTAGCCTACACTGGCCTTGAACTCATGACCACACCCTACATTGTCCCGCCACACCCTTCCTAGTGCTGCAATTACAGGATGAGTCAACCATGTCATTTATTTAACTTTGAAAAGGTAAAGAAAAAAAAAATCCNCTACCAAGCATCTGTGATAAGTAATATTCACTGTTCTGTGTCTGTGTAAAAAGGTCAGGTCGTTAGCCCACAAAGCGGCAGTAGCGGAGCAGATCTAACAGCCGACAAAGCCGGGTCATCTGCACAGGAACCCAGTAGCCAGACGCCCTTGAAGTCTATGCTTGTCATCAGTGGGGGAGAAGGCTACATTGACTTCAGGATGGGTAAGTCTTTGGTTCTGGGATGTCAGTTTCCACTGTGCTCTGTGAGTTGGGTTTTCACCCACAGTGAGTAAGAAATCACTCTGATAAATGACTTCTAAGTTCTCTGAATATTTTACTTGAAGAAGGATTTTGCATGTTTTTCTGTCTATACATGTGTCTATGTATTTTTCATACCAAAAAGTATTCATTTGAAAGAGCATTATAAATTGCAAATGGTTATATGTTAAGGTTTGTGTGAAGTGCTAACAATTGTAATCATAAGGCCTTTAGCAAACTATTTACTCTCTCTCCCAGGACCTGTGTTCTCACCCACAAAATGAAGAAATAAAAATACTTCATAAAACATTGTTTATGTCCAAATTATTTTATCTGTTCACTCTCTCACCTTGTGCCTGTCAGCCTTAAACTTAAGATGTGGAAACAAATCAGTCACTAGTCCCCTTTTAATTGTTTTGTTTTGTTTTTGTCTTTTGAGACAAGATCTCTTTGTTATGCTGTCCTGGAACTCTCTGATGTAGACCAGCCTGGCCTCAAACTCACAGAATCCACCTGCCTCTGCCTCCCAAACACTGGGATTAAAGGCGTGTGCTACCACAGCCACTTCATTCTGATAGGTTTTATAGAACAGTACAGAGTTAAGGTTGTTAACAAGTTACAAATGTTGTAAATGCTCTGGTGAAGAGTTGTTAGTTCTTCCCGTGATGGGAAGATAAGGTAGAGAAGAAGAAACGATGCTTGAAGTGAATCCGTGTCCAATAGTGGAAACCTAAAGGGTTGCATTAGGACGGGAACTGGTGAGGGTGAGGATTAGGGGTTCCTGGCTTTTTTAAAAAATGGCTTAACTGAGATGATTTTGTTTTATTTGCTTGTTGTGTAGGGTTTGTTTGTTTTTTTCAATGTTGGGTATTGAAACTAGGACTTTATACGTGTTAGACAAATAATTTAACACTGAGCATGTCATATCTCCAGCTTACTAAAAATTTAGAAAAGTGAAACCATCTTAGTTGAAGAAAATCTTTTAGAAATACGAGAGCAGAGAGTACAAATTTCTCTAGAAAGGAAGATGAGATGAGTTATGGAAGACTTTCATATACTGCATATACTTGTGGGTGTTTAGACAGAAAGGAGGAAAAAAGATAGAATAAGATATTCCTAAATATCTTAGAGTTTCTATTGCTGTGAAGAGACACTATGACCATGGCAACTTTTATAAAGGAAAGCACTTAATTGGGGCTGTCTTAGAGCTCAGAGGTTTAGTCNGTTGTTATCATGGTGGGGAGCATGATGGCACATGGGCAAATGTGGTACTGCTGGACAAGGAACCAAGAGGCAGAGAGAATAAGCCACTGGACCTGGCTTGAGCATCTGAAACCTCAAAGCCCACCCCCTGTGACAGACTTCTCCAACAAGGTCACACCTCCAGTATTACTCCCTATGAGTCTATGGGGGCCATTTTCATTCAGACCACCAACTAAAGTTTGTGCTTATCTTTCAAACAAAGGAGAATTGCAGGACTTGAAATGAAGGAGCGATGTGGTAGAAGGTATTTAGGTTCAAGACGAGAGATACAGAAATGAGTTAGAAAAAGTGGACATCTGAGTCAGCTGGTAATAGTGGAGACAGAAGCAGCATGATAAGGAATAGTTAGCTAGTAGATGTGGAGAGTCCTGTGTTCATTCAGAGCACTATCTAAATGGAAGCAGCCCGAAGACAGGGAAGGAAAAAGAGTGCTGTACAAAGAGATGTTTGCTCACTACGAAGAAACACACTAGTCTAATAAGAGTCTTAGTAATGTAATGATTTCTCAAACATAAGTTATTAAATGCTTGTAGAGAATGTAATAAAGATGTCTATCAGAGTAGAAAATGTAGTGTCTTATCAGTGACAGTGTGCCACATGTGGTCAGTTTAAACCAGATATGGAATGCCAAAGGCTCTTGGTNTACTGTGGTGTCGAGGTATCAGTATAAAGTTTAGAGGTTGGTGCCAGCAAGAACACAGAGTTTCAAACATTTCGAGTAATTGACTACTGGCACAGGAATGTTTATGGAAAGGAATTGTAGGGACTCTCCTTAGCTAGGATGATTTTTGTAGCTTTTTCTTGGAGTGTAGTGTGGCAGTTGGAATACTAGAGAATATTCTGGTCAAATCTCTGCAGATTTCCACCTCCACTAAATGCTTTCCAGTGCAGATTCTGAAAATAGCATAAAAATTGCTTAACCAGATTTGGCAATAGCTCTAGTAATCCAGCCTGGAAAATGCACTTGTATTTTAATAGTGAATGTGTTGATTTTAAAAACAAAACATGGTAGCACACACATTTAATATCAGCACCCTGGGAGGCAGAGACAGAGCCTGGGCTGCATCAGGACATCAGGGGTACAAAATGAATCACTGTCTCAAAAAAACAAAACCAGTAACAACAAAAACACCTTGAATTTAATCTATTGCTGTTCTTATTCATTTTTTGTAATGTTTTAACAATAAGGAATTTATCGAAGCAGTAAGGGCTTCGATACAGGGACCCTGGGGAACAAGATATTGTCTTCAAAACAGCTCAGAAAGCAAGAAACCAGAAACCNTTTTCTCATCAGCTTAGTCTTCACCATTGTAGTTTGTTGTTGTGCTGTTTTTTAAAATAAGGTTTCATTGTGTGGCCCTGCTGGCTTGTGATTGACTCTCTAGACCAGGCTGCTTGGAACTCACTTAATTTTGTCCACCTTTGCCTCCAGAGTGCCGGGATTAAAGGCATATTCCACAACACCTGGCTCATTGTAAATTTTTTAAATTTAAGACCCAAACTTGGGAGTGGAGAAATGGCTCAGTGGTTAAGAGCCCTGGCTCCTCTTCAGAGAGCCCTTGTTTATTCCCAACACCTACATGGAGGTTTTCTCCAGTTCCATAGGATCTGATGCCCTCTTCTGGCCTTTGTGGGCACCACATGCACGTGGTGCACAGAGATGCAGGCAAAACACCCATACACATAAAATAAAAATAAGTCTTTTTTTTTAAAAAGTCAGACTTGTCTTTTCTTAAATATATGGTTATATTTGGTTGGAGAAACTGACTTTTGACCTGAGCATGGTCTCCGTATTTTGACATTGCCATGAACAAGTCATGGGGACAGGGGACAGGGGAAGGGAAAATGGCTTGCACAGAAAAGTACATATATTCAGTTACTTCTCTTCCTCTATTTCTAGTCAATGGTGCCATTTTCTTCTGCTAAATTCAAATGGGAGCATTACAAAATCCCAGTACATCAGTGGAATATCTTTGTTTCTTAGTGTGCACATTTTTAGGATTCTGCTGAAGAATTCATCCCACTATACAAATTGTCAGCTCGATTGTACCAGAATAACCTTGTTCTGCACAGCAGAGCTGACTGCTGCAAGCTTGTGGAGAGGAGTGGCAGTGCCTGTCAGTACTCAGTGTCTCAGCTGGAAAACTCTACTCCTGGTCACCAAGAATCAGCATGACATCCTGGGCCTTAGTATGTTCCATATTTATGCTTTCTTAATTTGAAATAAACAGGAGTAGAATTGTCCATGTTGGAGAAGCACAGAACTGGATACTTTTGCTTTTTTCGTCTCCCATTTTTATTATCATTAATGAACAGACATACTGTGATAACTGTCCAACAGAGTATTGGGAACTAGCTTTCATGAATGAAAGGAAAAAGGAATTTCAGAAATCAGGCAGTGGTTTGGGTGAAGATTCAGACTCTGGTATTGTTTTTGTCATTATTGCATTTAGTGTGTATTTGTGTATGCATGTGCATACACTATGGTATATAATAGGGATCAGAGGGTAATTTGCATAAATCGGTTTTCTCCTTTCACCATGTGTTGGCAAAGGTTTTGACCCACTAAGCCATCTNACTGGCCTCCAACTCTTCTTTTACTTTGTTACTGGTATTTTTCACTGTGTTCTCGACATTAGAAGTCAAACAAGCTTTGTGTACTGTATTCATAGGCTAATTGTGAGTCCAGTTCACATCATTCTCTATTTTCTGCATTTAAGCTAACCTCAGTTTCCTTGTGACCCATTAGGTGATGAAGGTGGAGAATCTGAACTTCTTGGAGAGGATCTTCCACTGGAACCTTCAGTCACCAAAGCAGAAAGGAGTCACCTGATAGTGTGGCAAGTGATGTGCGGCAATGAATGAGTCCGTAAGAGACAGGTGGAGATGAGGAGGCTGCCTCTTCTGCATGATTTATTTTCCCTTCCCTCTTATTTAATGCTCTTTTTGTGAAAGACGTTTCACCACATAATATGTGAGCATTTTTTCCCCTGTTACCTTTATATTACAGAATCTGTCCTATGGTAACAATACAAAGGAGCGAGCTAGGTTACTGCACCAGTGTTAATAGGCAATTTCAGTATATCATGAACAAATCAAAGGATGTTTACTTTCTGCAAACTGGTGAATTACAGAAAGCAATCTAAATGTGGTTTGCTCTGCCACAATCTAATGTCACTCACTTAATTGGTAAGGTCACTTTTTAGCTGTCACTAATAATGGAACTAATGGAAAAGATTTAATAAATGAAACTGTACCATGAAGTACAATAGAGTTTTCCCCAGTGTATTATAGAATTGACACACTAATAACAGATGGATTATCAGGATTTATCTAAACGTCCAAGGAGGGCTAAAAGCTAACTGTAAATTACTTTAACTTTCACTTTCAATTCTGACAAATCTTGTTTATATGGTACATAAAACTTTGTTTTCATCAGATTTGGGGGTTTTTATATTAAAGAAATTAAGGCTACACTATTTAAATAAAATTTCTTGTTCCTATCTCATTAGAACTCTAAAGTTTATGAAGCCTGCTTCTCTGAATATTCTCATTTTTTAGACTAGTTTCACCCATTTTCATACTGACATTTAAGAAATGTATCATTTGAAGTTTAGGAAATATTCTGGGAAGCGTAGAGGACACTTCAACACTGGAAGGAGGTTCTGAGAGGAAACTGTGTTGTACACCTTGTCCTAGAGGATGGTGGTAGTTGATTCAGTTGTTTCCATGGAAAAAATGTACCTGTTAGCCAGATGATCCTAGGCTGCTCTTAACCTGTTAAGGAGGGGACACTGTGGTGGCCATGGAGTTGACCTAATTAGCTGAATGCAAAATGATTTGGAAAGTTGATTTATTTTGTCCTGTATAAAACTACCAAACAGCCAGTGTTTGCTTGGTATAAATAATGCTTCAGCGTTTGCACCCTTGTCAGCTTAAAATGCCCTCTTCAAAGGGAAAGGCTGCGAAGCCAGCAAAGTCAGCATTAATCTTTTCATTCATGGTGTCCATTTGAAAGAATGGGTTTAAATCTAATTTTAACTGATAACCTTATGAATTTTCAAAAACCATGATGCTATATGTTTTTTTCCTCTCTCAAGCTTCCTGAAAATGTATGATTTACTATTTCTTACCCACTGCTGCAAGCAAAGTTAAACATAATTTTATGTGCTATTTTAAAAATAAAAACATACAGGAAACAGGTCCTCCAGTCATTGGAAGGACCAGACCACTTCATAGACAAGAAATCAAACACAAGTCTCTAGTTGTCTAAACATTCTTAAGTTCCAGGGGACTTTTTCCCCAGACACAAAGATATCTGTAAAAAGGTGTACTAGTGATTTTTTTGCATATGCGTGGTTAGATCCTAAACCACGTGGGACTTCATGGGCCTGGGAGGCTTCTGTATCAATAAGCACATTGGGCACACTCTAAAATTGTGGCCCTGTATGTTTTAAAAGAAAAATACCTGTTTTGATAAATCTGTATAAAGGATTATATTTTGTTTGATCTACATACTCATTTTTCTTCAGAGCTGACCACTTTTCCATAACTTGTTTGCTATATCTTTATTTTAAATATGAGTCATTTGAGGCAAATACTTTAAAAAAGCATTATCAACATTTATTGGAAATGTTGTATAAATTCATAAGGAGACACCAAAGTTTCTGGGAATTTTAATCCCAAGAAGTAAGTGTCCCAGAGTCAGACACCCTCATTGTTCAGAAGCTCTTTACATGTTTGTGTGGTCCAGTGTAGCTCAGGAAACCAGAAGCTAAAGAAGAAACATGCAATGCAAGTGTATTGTTACCCTGGTTATAATTGTTTCTTTGAAACTTAATGACGTTGACTTCACTCACAGACTGTAGGTGTGTGGTGATTTTAGCTAAAGATCCCAAATCACTGTAGCCCTGTGGACTCATTTCAAGGACCGGAGAGAGCAGACGTACCCGTACAGCTTGTTTTAAGGGCTGTGCTTATATTTATAATTTTGCTTCTCTTCCTCTTTCCCCCCATAACACATATATTCTTGTGATGTTTATTTTGGTCAAGGGGGTGATCTTTGGAAGAAATACCAGGATGTAAGCTGCTCACAAACAGTAAAGGGGTATAAATTGCCATAGCCTCCACAGGGCAGAGGAGGCTTGAGTGCCTCTGGGCAGTCTCCCATGTAAAAAAAACTTAGAGGAAGAAGGCGGAGTACTGAGAGTTCTCGTTTTGTTAAGTCTGGGTTATATATGAGGCTGAACCATATGAAATTACCAATGCTCAGCCATTGCTGGTCTATAAAAAGAGCAGCAGTGTATGTCTCAACCTGACATTTACTAGGAATGCAGGTTAAAATCGCTGGGAGGCAAAAGGAAACTGTTTTATAGAAACTCAGTAGTGAGAATATTTTTCTCTAACTTATGTAGCTTAAAACTGGTAAAATAGTGATGTTGTGTCTCTTAGAAGTTGCAGCTTGCTGGGAGTGTAAAACATTTCAGCACAGAGGCTGCAGCACATCACTGTTCATGTGGAATGTGCTTGCTATGGGAAGGTTAAAATATACTCTCAGCTGTAGCATTGTTCATCTCATGAACTTGAGAAGAGACCACTTAATATGCAGCCTTTGTAACAAAACAAAATGCCTCATATTAACCTCAAAAGAATGTGTCTTGCAAATGCCATGGAAATGGATATTTATCTCCTAGCAAGTATTATGACTATTACCAAAGGACTCAACCAGATTTAGGGTTCTTCTTAATTGATCATGTTAGGAAANGGGCTGATGGTGTCCAACTTGGATGCATGGGAGAGAAGGAAATAAATGTTGAAATCTTAAATGCTTTTCTAACAGGGTTGTGCTATTCTGTAACACTAATTGTCTTTTTCTTTCTCTTAAAAATGAAGTTTTATTAATAATTTTGTCATGTATTTCTCAATATTTGAATATGTTTTAACTGTTTATATCCTAAATTTCTTTTTGTCCTAGACATCAGAACTTTACTTGCCTCATAAGATTGGGTTCTAGAGTGCCCCATTTGCTGTCTCTTAGAGGCCAAGGCTTCATTTCTATGAGTAAACAGCTCATTAGCAATGTAGTTATTTCAGTATTTATTTCTATTATGGAATCCCTGGGGTTCAGAATGTAACTTTGTACATGAAATATATATAAATATGTATATGAAACATGTGTGAGGTCCAGTGTGCTTTGTTTTTATCTTTCTTAGGGCTCTAGACTTGGTTTTTACCAGAAAGTCCAATAATAGCGCCCATAAAATAGGTCATTTCTGAGAGCCAGGATTGTTCTTTGACACTGTCTAAAAGAGCAGTGGGAACATGTCTGTGGCTCATGGTACAGATGACACGTGGCAATGGTCAGGAGGGCATTCAGTTGACAGGTGAGTGCTGAGTAAAACCTGCACCCAGCCCGCTGCGATTGATTACNCTTGGTGGTAAAGAGACATGTTGCAGTGTGTATATATTTTTTTTGCTTTTGTTTTTGTTTTTTAAGACAGGGTTTCTCTGTGTAGCCCTGGCTGTCCTGGAACTAGCTCTGTAGACCAGGCTGGCCTCAAACTCAGAGATCCACCTGCCTCTGCCTCTGGAGTGCTGGGGTTAAAGGCGTGCGCCACCACTGCCCAGCACGATGTGGATTTTAATGACATGTGTGATACACTTGTTCAAGGATGGGAAAACATGAATGATTATAAAGGGACCCATGGCAGCACAGTGTAAGTACACAGTGCAGTGGCATTGGGCATGATCCCAGTGTGTTCTNATTATGTTTTAAAAATGATGGGATTTGGTGCCAGTGAGTTGGCACAGTGGATAAACGCGCTAATTAAAGTCAGTCCCTATAATCCATTCATATGATAGAAGGAAAAAGATGACTCCTACAGGTTGTCTTCTGGTGTTAGCATGTACACAAGTGTATACACACACACACATACACATACACACACACACACATACACACTGGGAGGGGGTAATTTTAAAAATTTAAATGTAAAGAAGGTGGAGTTCTTTGTCCTTCCCTTTTCCCTTCCCCTCCTTCTCCTCCTTGCCTCAAACTCAGAGATCCACATGCCTCTATCTACCTCCTGAGTCTAGGATGAGAAGTATGCATGCTCATGCCTGGCAGAGGCTGCTACCACTTCCACTTAATAATAATAATAATAATAATAATAATAATAACCTTGAGCCTTTATTTTTTATTTTATTCTTTTGAAACAGGCTCTCACTTGTGTGGCCTGGGCTTGCCTAGAACTTGCTGTGTAGACTAGGCTGGCTTTGAGCTCACAGAACAAGAGACATACCTGTTGGCAGGTTCCAGGCAATCCAGTGGGGGTTGGGTTAGGGAGGGTTGGAATACTTAGAACTAACAATTTATCAAAAAGACACTGAATCCAAATATTTTAAATCTTTGCTTTTTTGGCAAGCTAAAAGCAACAANATAACTTCCACCCACAGAGATAAAAGAGTTATGATTTGAGTTTAGGCCATAAATAGGAGGACAAAATACACCCTGACTCTGGGAAGAGCCAGCTAAGCCATAAGCTGTAGTTCTCAGCTGGGCCAGAAGAGGGAGCTATGGCCATGATTTGCCCAGGAGCTACTGCACAGTAAGGTTTTCCCTTCTGTCCCTCATCTCAGGTTACCCAGGTGATTCTGGGATTTTCAAGTTGGTAACATTTTACTTAAGAGAATGGGAGCTGGAGTCCCAAACATTTTGTTTCCCAGGAGACAAAGCTTCATTCATTCTTGGACACTTATGGTCTTTGTGTGGTAACTTTGTGAGACTTACCCCCAACCTCAGCTTCATAGTTCTTTTCTGATTCATGGGCAGTTGAAAATTAGGATACTGTAAACTTGCTGCTACCTTACAGGGGTAAGGGATATTTCCTCTCATGAGCCTGTATTTGCTTGGCAAGACAATTTCTCATGGTTTTCATAGGAAGAGGCCATTAGCTTGTTTGTTTGTTTGTTTGTCTGGTGGTTTTTTTTTTGTTTTTGTTTTTTTTTCTGAGACAGGGTTTCTCTATGTAGCCCTGAGTATCCTGGCACTTGCTCTGTATACCAGGCTGGCCTTGAACTAACAGAGATCCACCTGCCTCTGCCTCCTGAGTGCTGAGATTAAAGACGTGTGCCACCATGGCCTAACTGTAGCTTTTCTT
>LZPO01007974.1:222355-239596 GCA_001675575.1 Neotoma lepida | reverse complement strand
GGGGGGCATGTGTGCTTCCTTCGAGAAGCTACCTAGGGCTCTTCACAAAGAACTAGGAACAGCAGCATAAGGCATTCTTCACCAGAGGCATGCTGTTCTCGGGGGCATCTTTATTTAGCACTTGTGTTTCCTGGGGGATCTTGGAGATGGGCAGAAACTGGGCAAGCATCAACACCTTTAGCAGCTGAGATGATGGGATGAGAAATGAAGTTTAGTGAGGGAGAATCCTTGGATTACAAGTCTCCACCTCTCCCAGAGCAGGAAAGGAGTGGGAGAAGAAAGAAGACCCACTGTGTTATGAAGAGACCGGGTTCTTCTTCCTTTTTAGCACAAAGTGGCGCCATATGGTATTAACCTTCCAAGTGCTAGCAAGCCAGAAGCCAAGAGCAGCAACAACAGAGATGAGTCTCGAACTCTTGATTTTTAGTTCAGTGCCTTCCCCACCAGGCTGCTGTACTTTCTCACTGCCCTGGCTCTCCTCACCCCTTCACTAGGGGCAGGAAAACACCCTTGCTCAGCTCCACCAAGGCAGCCTATAGCCTAGGCATCCAGGAGACCCAAGCATGGGGCTGGTGCTGAAGTTGCAGATTTTGGGATAGGTAAGAGAAACATCGGCCTAAGGGTTTTTGAAAGCGTCCACACCATAATTTCTGGTCTTTGAAGTTGCAGAGGAATTTCTGCCGCCGCCTCAGGGCAAGCTAAAGGAAATGTCACAGAATCAGCTTAGTGAGTTGCTTCAATGGAAACTTCATCCAAGCCGATAATAAATAGGAGTTACATAACTCAGCGGGTCACGGCACTGACTAAGCCCCTTATAGGCCGTCCATCCACATCTATTTCCTGGCTTTTCTAGCTGCTGCTGGAAAAGAAAGGANGGGGTAAGGATTAGAGGGAGAACATCTGTGTGCCCAGAATAAACCTCCAAGGCTGCACTCCTCTGTCCTCTCTACACTCCCTCCTCAGCTTACTCTCAGGGACCTGCTAGTCCACTGAGCTTGCCACCAGGAAGCTCACACCCCCTCCAAAGCTGTTTTGTGTGGCCACTGCTTTAGCCTGTATTTCTCTCTGANCCTTGGTTTTCAGTTCTAAAATACAACAGTGCTGGGTCAGATAGGTTCTAGGATAGCTTTCTGCCCCAGGATTCTCATCAGCAGGAGTATATGTGTGTTTGGGGTAGGGGGTGTCCTCCACCATCTGTGACCTGTGTTAGTTACATGTTAGTGGATCTTCCTAAGGTGAAAGACAGAACAGACATCACTGAAGGCTGGGACAGGTNAGGTTCTGACTGTCAGCTCCATGGAGGGAGACAAGCTTGACTAACACTCCCCATCTAGGATGCTGACAGGAAAGGGTCAGAGGGTGGAGATGATGTGGAGTAAGCAGGAAGCTGCAGGGCCCATGGTGAAGCACTTGCAGCCTCCCTGAGGTTTCCTCACAGTACAGTCAAATGAGAGCTTGCCTGGACCACACTATCTAAAGCAGGCATAGGCCTGAAGGATGGGGCATCTCAACAGCAGTGACTGCCAGCCTCAAGCTCAGAATTTAATGCTTCAGAGCATTGACATGTCTTCCAGAGGGTGGATATGAATGCCCCAAACTCCAGGGGAAGTGCCCCTAGGGAAACAGCATCCCTATGCTTAAAGTACCATCCTGCACTGACCCCTGTGCAGCACTGCAGTGCGGATCCCACCAGCTGACATGGCTAGACAACACTGGTAAAGAAAGGGAAGAGCCAGGCAAAGTTGTCTGGGGCAAAGGTTTTTGCAGCAGGACATGACAGGAAAGTTGGGGAGGGGCTGGATTAGCCAGAGAGTTGAGGTTCACACAAAGACCCTTTTCAAGTAGCAATCAGGTTCCCAGCCCTTCTTTGGGGGTCCTAGCCCAGTACAGGAATGGCAGGAACATCTCTTGGGCAGGAAGGCCAGGCCATCACTGCCCCTCCCCAACTCTGGGGCTCTATAGAAGGTGAGGGTGACCTGCTGAATGGAAGCACTGGGGCAGGCTGGCAGCCATGGCCCCTCACACAGAGTGACAACATAGTGGAAGGAATGGTAAAAAATGAATGCCATAGAGCAGGAAGGGATTTCCAGGAGATGGGCATGATCCCAAAAAGAGGTGACCCCTGAGGCAAGTGGTGGCTTTTCTGTATTCCCAGATCCCTCAGAGCCTCATCTGCACTTAGGAACTCAGAGGGCTCCTTCCTCCAGGGCTGCGCTCTGCCACTATTGCTGCATCTCTTTTGGAAAACTGCCTGCCTGGGCTTCTTCAGAGGCTACAGCTGAGGTCCAGAGCCAGCCCCAATAGCTTGACGCCATCGCCATGATGGGGGAAAGTGGTGTTCTCTGTTAAGATGAGACAGAGGGTGGGCATGTTTGTGGGTCCCCCACCCCACAAGGTTAACAGTGGAGTCTTAGGGTCACTTGCTGTCAGTTGCCTCGAGCAGATACCTGGGTAATGTGAGAAGCTCTGATACTAGAGCTGTATAAGCCAGCCTGGCAGAGCTCTAGGGGTCAGCCAGAGTTCCATTTGGGGACACTAGCCAGTCCAAGGGAGAAGGCAGTGGTTATTATATAGGAACAGTGTTTGTAGAGGCTGAAGTGGCAGAAGCTTCTTGGGCCTGCCAAGGTATTCCTGCCTCTGCTCCTCAACAAGTCCATCTGCCCCTGGGGTTGAAGGTTGGTTCTGAAAGAGAGCTGAGGGAGCTATTTTGTTCCTCACTGACCTCCTCTTTCCCCTCATGAATTCAGCATCAAGGATGACATGCAGATCCGGCAGACGCAAGGCTCAAGAAATGGGATTGTGAGTACCCAGGCCTGGGTGCCCTTCCAGGGCCTATTTGTCCTTGTTGAAAGAGTTGAGAAGTCAGCATGGACTATTCTAGAAACTTCCCTAGGCTGGGCAGAGGGGGCAAGAACATTACAAAGACTGTGAATGTGCCCCTCGGCTNGTTGTCCTGTGTCCTGGTCTGCCCTGACCACTAACAGGCTGCATAAAGATGTCCTTGTCCTGACCCACTAAAAACATCTAGCAGTACCTACTCCCCAGTTGTGACAACAGACAGTGTCTCTAGGTGCTGCTGAATGTTCCCTGGGAACAAAAGCAGCCATCCATTTGAAAACCATAGTCTTAGAAGACAGGTGACCAAGGATTCCAGGATGGCTCATCCTCCTCACTCTAAACGCCTTTCTACCTGATGTTCTTCAGGGATAAATGTCCCCTTTGGGAGTCTGGTCATGATTATGGCCCTCTTCCCAGGATGTGGCTCTTACCATTCATTTGAAGGGAGCGTGTGGAATCCAGGACCTTATCCACAGGGAAACAGGACTGGATANCAGCAAGCTGGGTCAGCCTCCTGACCCTAGGAATTACATGGACACTGGGGTAGGAGTGACGGGAAGGATGGTAGCAGGGTTACAGGAGGAGACTCCTACCCTTTTGGACATCTGACACAAGGCCATGCCCCTCAGGCAAGTGGCTGTGCTCAGCCTCACTTAGAACCTCGCAGATGGGCTGCCTTGACTCAAGACTGCTGTATGTGACCTGTGGTTGTCACATCTGAGAATTATTTCCTATAGCTAAACAACCTCAATACCTGCCTGTGTGCCTGTCCCTGAAGGCAGGGGATGAACCCAGAAGCAGCCTTTAGTTCTGGGTTCTAGATGGAATGATGGGGGCAGGAGAAACACTGAAACTAGCAGAAATTTCCAAGGGTTTGTAGATAGCTCTGCAGTGTATTGTAAGACACTTAGTGTTCAACACCCCTGTTAGTTCGTGCCCTGGCTCTCTGGGCCCTGGTTTCCTTATTTGTAAAATGTAGGCTTTGGAGGACATGATGTGGAAAATTCTCCTTTGTCTAGGAACTTATATGATAGTGTTTTGAGGTACTTTCTGTCACTTGGGTCACACATTATCCTATGAAATGATTATTCTTACCAGGTTATAGCCAAGAAAGCTGAGACTTGCCCCCGGACACAAAGTCAGCAGGTGTTGGGTCATGTGATCAGACCTGGCCTCTTGGTGGCACTGTTGAGCACACCAGCAGCTCTGCAAAAGGCCAACTAGCTGGAAGATGGAGGGGCAGGGCAGATGCCCAGTCCAAGGAGGAGGGGTTGAAGATGACAAGGTTTGGAGCTCCAGGGACTGGGTGGTGGCAGTGCTATTAATGGAAACAGGGAAGTCCGTCCGGAGGAGGAGCAGGATTGGGGCCAGGAGATGATGAGTTCATCCTTAGCCATGTTGACCCTGATCTGCTAACAGTGGGATATTTCAGCTGAGGTCTAGCCACAAATTCAATGAGGNAAAATTAAGACCTGGTAAATATCCCTGACCAAAGCCAAATCCCCANGCTGCTCTTGCTGTGTCCAAGGTTCCCTGGCCTGGGGCTGAAGCTGCAGTGTTTGAATGGTAGCAGCCCAGGCCCAAGTTCAAGTCCAGCACTGACCGCTGGGGGTCACCACCGTGCACAGACTAGTGGAGCTGCCAAGGTGTGCCCACAGGAGGTCCAACCTAAAAGAGGGTTTGGAGCCAGGATCTCCCTCACAGGAGACAGAGGTCTTTTCCCAAGAGTCTGATTAACCTTCTCCATCGGGTTCTAATGCCCTCGGAACCAGGAGGGAAAAGCCCCAGAGCCCCCTCACCTCAAGTGCTTTGAGAACAGCTCTCTCAGCTGCTCTGGGGGACACAGTGTTCAGGGCTCTAGTGACCTAGCTGGGAGCAGGATCCCAGCTGTTTCAAGCCTCCGCATGTCTCCCCTGACATTTGCGTCAGCAACTCTGCCCTTTGACTTTTCACTCCCCAGAGAGGAGGGTGGAGGCAATTGGGACTAATTATTTGCAGTTCGATTCAGCTAGCAGTTTATTGGGGTTTGGCCTGGCTTTCTGGTCTCCCCCACCCCAGCTTTATGGTCTTGGTCTCCTGGGGAAGCTAAAGAACAGAGGACAGGAGTGGTTCCTCTTGGCCTCCTGGTGTTGAGAGCCCTGTGGGAAGGTACGCTTGTAAAAGGGCTTGGAGAGGTGTCCCCACGCTCACGCCCAGCTCAAACTCTGACCCCACCCCCTTGAGCCAGCCTCCTGCTGTGCTTGGACTTGTTGGGACATGTCCCCAAGTGGGCTGGGGCCAGGAGAGGGGATGCCAGTCTCCTGGCTGCTTGCCCAGGCTGGGGGGTGGGGGTACAAGGCTCAGAAGAGCTGGAGGTGGGGCAGGCACTGTGGAGTCCTTGGGGCTCCCCGGGCCCTGGGCCCATGAGGTGTCTGGTTCCCTCTATATTTGGCCTCGACATTACTGACATGCCCTCTCAGAGAGGCAGCCAGCCAGCCGTACCTATGATGTCTCCTTGCAGGGTCTGGATTATTTGAGGGCTCTAGGGGAGGCAGCCACAGCCCAGGAGGGCTGAGAGTTTTAAGGGGACATTTCCTCCCAGCTCCCAGTCAGAAAGGAGTCAGGGGTAGACGGATAGAGAATTGGCCCTGAAACTTTTCTCAGAATTCCTAGTACACTTACTAGAATGTTCCTTTTGCCCAAGTTCCCCAAGGAAGCCTAAGCTCTACAGTGGCAGGGGTGAGGCAGGATATGATCCCAACTCCTTCCCTTAGGGCCTAGGAGAAGTTTTCTAGCTATTCATTCCTCAATTAAAAACCAGATCTCTTTTTGCAGTCAGCACCTATAATTCCAAAACTGGGGAGGCTGTGACAGGGGTATCACAAGGTCCAGGCCAGCCAGTGCTACCTAGTGAGACTGTCTCAGAAAAATGGGAAACCCCCCCTCCACATACATAAAACAACTTCCTCCATTATAGATTTACAGCGAGCCCCTGGAGAGAAGGGTGGCTTGTTTGTCCTTGGTGTTTGTAGTTTCTCTGATCACAATTATTTCCAAAGAAAAAATTGAGTAGGATCTGCCACCAGCACCAGCCTTCATTTCGCTGAATGCACTCATGCCCGAAGGAAGGGCTGACAGTGTCCCACTCTGAGGAAAGTGGCTTTCAGATCCTGTCTCCATTTGAGAAAACCTCACACCTCACTATACTGTCCTTTCTCCTCCAGCTCCAGACAGAGCCACACATGGCAGCAGCTGGCCCTAGGCACTGTTGGTAGACTCTTGTTCCAGGAAATGCTAGTCCTTCCACTCCTGGGCCAGAGCCCAGCACCAACAACAACCAGCCCCGTTCTAGGAGACCTTCCTGAGCACTCCATGGCCAGCTCTCAGCCCTGGTCACCTTTGCTGCACTGTAACTCCGCCCTATGCCACTACCCTCCCCCACTCCTCACAGGACAAGCAGATACAAAAT
This sequence comes from Neotoma lepida, assembly GCA_001675575.1. Lineage (NCBI taxonomy): Eukaryota > Metazoa > Chordata > Mammalia > Rodentia > Cricetidae > Neotoma > Neotoma lepida. The sequence continues at coordinate 233,310 of LZPO01007974.1, read as the reverse complement.
AGGCTTCACATAGTCTGGGCTGGAAATGCACAGAGCTACTGCACTGCACACTCACTGTTGGCTGCAGGACCCAGTCTGTCCTCTCAGTCACATGACTGCCATGCTCCCTGAGAAGGCTGCTGCTGTGGCAGGTGTCTGGGTCAGAAAGGTCTGAGCACCAGCTACTTCCTGGCCCTGTGATCTGAGCCTCATCCAGAACCTCCCTCTTTGACTTCAGTTTCTTATTCTATAAAATGGGTGTATGAGTTGCTTGTCACAGGGCTAGGTAAGCACTAACCCAGACAATGTCTGTGAGAGTCCTCTATGAACCACAAAGGCTCTGTAGGCTAGTCATTATTCTTATGGGAAACTAGTAAATGATGGAAGAAAGAACACCCCCAAAGCTGATCTTAGCTTGTGGGTACAAAGGCCAGGTTTACACCCACCAGGTCTGTGATCTGCTGTCCCACCAGCCCTGCTGAAGAGCCAGTCTGACAGCAGTCAATGAAGTCTTGACTGGAAAAGAGCATTCTGCTGTAGAAGGCAGCCTCTGGCCTGGGGTAGGGACAGGCCCAAGATCCTATTTACAGGCATGGGGGAACACTGCTGTTGGTGTGGACTGCCTGCTCCCCAAATAGTAGAAAAGTATGTGGCAAGAAGCAGCTCCTTTGGGGGGACTTGAGAGCCTTATGCCTAGGGGTCCAGAGAAGGCCCGGTGCCCACACACAACAGGCATTCAGTCCTTAGTGGCTAAATGCCCCTGTGTGTGGCGCAGTAGGGAACATGCTAACCCCATCCCCAGTCTCACCACTTTAGTGAGCCTCAGTTGCTTTATCTGTAAAGTGGGGCAGGTGTCCTTACCTAGGATATGTGGTGTGCAGTGGGGGAGGCCCCCCTGCTCTACCCCCAGGAGGCCCCAGGAAGGGAACTGAGGCCACGCTGCCTCTCCCTGTCTGGAAAGGAGCAGCAGCCTTGGCCTTGACCAATGGCCAAGGGGGCAGGTTTCCTGGCCCAGTCAGCCTCCAGCTCCCCACCCCCTCAGCCAGCTGCTCAGCAGCCAGCTGTCATGAAGTCATCACCACCTTCCCAGCCTGGTCCGCCTGCCTGCCATCCCCCCTTCCCTCTCTTGCCCTGCCCCGCCCCAGTGCTGACATCCCATTTGGCAAAAAAGTTGGAAAAGCCGCTGACTCTTCCAGACCCTGAGTTCATTGACTGGTCAGGGCCCACTTGCCACACACTGATCATGAGGGAGAGGCCCTTGAAGGGCCTGAAGCCCCCAGCCCCACCTGCCAAAACATTGCTGTAACTCTTGCCCACACCCTACACTCTTAAGACTGTTACCCATACTCTCTTCCTTGCACCCCTACAAAGATCCAACACACAGCCCCCCATGTATAGCACCTTCCACAAAGGACACACCCCAATACACATACCTTTTCTTTGTGGAATGATTTCTTGGCCACCACAGCCACAGCCACCCGTGCACCTATCTCTGATCTGTCCCCTTGAACTTCACTAGCTCAAAAGACACGTGCAGGCTGAGCCAGAGGGGGATGGGGAATGGAGTCGTGGGAGTGGGGTGGGGAGGTGGGTGGTGGTAGTCCTCTAGAAGGTGGCTAGGTCACAGGAACAGGCAGCAGGAGCTGAGACTATTCTTCACCATCAGTTAATGCCTTTCCTGCTCACTGGTGGAAACAGGCCTTAAGAGGGTAAGCAGGGAGGGTCAAGTCACACTGCCCAAGTGCCCTCAGTGTTTCAGGGTGTACAAGGCTGTAGCAGAGGCTGCATGTGATAGCCTCTTCCTTTAACCACTCAGGCAGACCAAATGAGTTTGAGTTTGAGGCCAGCCTGGTCTACACTGCGCTTTGCTCCAAGCCAGCCACAGCCGTAAAGTTAGATACAGTCTCAACAAAACAGTGTACCCAGTCTCCCTCCTACCACACTGTGCCCAAGCCTCTCAAAAGGCAGAAGCAGCTGCAGCTGGCCTGTCCACAGCCTTCTCCAGGTCCACCACCCAGATGGGCACTGGGTGAGACTTTCGCCCTCTGTGCTGGTGGCAAGGTCATTGGAAGCTGTCCTGGGGGAGGCCCCNCTACTGAACCATAGCCTTCGCTGGCTTAGGATGTGATGCTGAGCTTGGCCTTGTTTGTCCTTGGCTAATACTCAGCCTCGTCTCCCAAGACACCCTCCCTCCTGCCCCTCCTGTCCCTCCTCCCTGTCCTGGTGTCCATCTCCAGGTCTCACACATCGAAACCTTCTGCCACTGCCCCGCCTTAGGCTTCTCTGTGGACTTTCCACTGACAGCCCCACAGGCAGTAACTTCTCCTGGGAGGTGCCTGGTAGAAGCCCGACAAAATTGTTGAATGAATGACTAAACTGGGTGATGTCCCCTGCCCTGCTCAACCCCAGACCACGGGTGGGGGTTCTGGGGTCCAGTGGGAAAAGGCAACAACCAGGGGAGGTCTGGGAGTTCTGTGTGATGGTTGTGGCCTGGCTCCAATGTGCAGTGTGGTACCAAGGGTCGCATCTGCACAGTTACTCCAGACACCAGGACTGCCCGCTTCATTCTCTCTGGCTCAGANCGGGTACCCACTGGAGCAGACCCAGGCTGGGGAGTCCTATATTGTAAATAAAACTGCTACCCAGAATAGTCCAGACCATTGGCAACCCGGGAGTCACTGCAGCACCTTCCCACAGACTCACCCCCCTCCCCACTCACATGGGACTGGATCCACCCTGAGGAGCCACGGGTCAACATCCTGCTTCCGGCAGGCCCTCCCGGAGACCTCACAGAGGGGTGTTTGTTCGCAGTGGGCGGCGGGAGAGATGCTAATCGTGGTGGATCGCTGCTCCCGGCTGAAGGTCAGGAGGTAAGGCGACCCAGGGTTATAAATAACCGTGCCAGCCTGCTGAGGGCAGCTCGCTGGATCCCCGCCCCTGCCTGGCCAACCGGCCCGGATTGATTTCTGGCCTCCCGGCCACCACGGGAACTTGAACCCCAGAGAACTGACCTTTGGGGGTGGCGCGCAAGGTCAGGCCAGGCTTCCTGGGCTTCCCTGCAACCTAAATTAAGGCAGTTGTACCTTTGTCACTCCAGAGACCAGAAGGTCGTTGAGCAAGAAACCCCCAAACGCAGATACCTGTACCCTGCCCCCGGCCCCCCTCGCCCCGCCCTACCCCACCAAGCCAGTCTCAGGCTGCTCCAGTTGAGAAGCAGAGAGGCCCAGAGTGTCCCAGGCTGGGAGGGGACTCCTGAGGCCTGATCTGATACGGAGTTGACCCCAGAGGCATGTGTTCTCTGCTAGATGGAAACAAGTGTCCCCAGTCTCACTTTGGAAAGCTAAGTGGACAGACTCTAGTGACAACAATCTGGCAGCTGGTTGTGCACCAGGAGTCAGGCACGGCTCCCTACCTCCTTATAGACAGAAAAGGGAGGAAGATTTAACCTGCGGGGTGGGAGGGGTATACCTTTTTTTTCTATTTTTAAAAACAAAACCTTGGGGGAAGGGGGTTAAGCACACAGGCCAACGGTTAGACAAAAGTGTACAGCTGAGGGACATAGCTCAATGTGAACATAGCCATGTGGCCAGGACCCAGACCAAAGCACAGCCCTGGGCAGAGGATGCCGGGATAGGGATGTAGCTCAGTTGGCAGAGTCCTTGCCTAGCCTGTGAAGCCCTGAGTTCTGTCTCTGGCACCACTGATGGAGCTTGCCTTTAATCCTAGCACTCAGGAAGTAGAGCCAGTAGAGAATTGGAGTTCAAGGTCATCCTTGGCTACATACAGAATTTGAGGCTACCTGGACTACATGAAACCCTGGCTCAAACACAAAAACAAAAAGCCACCCCTCAAATCAGCACCCACCAACACCAAAAACTCATCAAAAAACCCTCCCACTGACAACTCTAAGGGTGACCCTCATGTGGCCTTCTAGCCTTGTAGGCCGCTGTGGCCAGTTTTTAACAAGCCCACGTGTGGCACGGAGTTACACAGTACCTACTGTGTAGTATGGTGTTTCTTTTGCTCAGGGTCCTGTCTGTGAGGTCCAGCCATGCTGTCTTGGGCAGTCCCAGGCTACTCATAGGTCACTTGTCTTGCTGGGAACTTGTCACTTGTGTGACTCTCATAATTTAGTCAGCCATTTTACTGTTGATGGACATTGCGGTGGGTTCCAGTTCCTGGCAACAATGCAGAGCATCACTGGGCCCGCTCCTGGGCCAGCCTCTGCTCTCGAATCCATAGGACAGGTGTGTCTCTCTAGCTCAGATGATACAGTACAGGGAGTGCTAACTTCTCACCAGCATGGTGACAGAACAGCCCAATGTTAGTTTTGGTTTGCATTCAAAAGAGAGCTTGCCTCCTTTTTTCCTTTTTTCTTTTTTAGTGGAAAGCACAGAAATGCAAAAAAGAAAGGAAAATCTCCATTACTACTATTTAGAGGTATCTAACTAGTCCAGCCAGTCAGTGGCTGTTTCCTGAATCTCTTGTAGGTCAAACTCAGGACAGAGAAAGCTTGTTTCCCATCATGCAGCCTGAAAGCTGGGTAGAGTCTGGCCAGCAATGGCATCTTCCAGGGAGCCACCAGGCACCCTCAGCATGCTCCATAACCTCCACTACTGCTCCTTGCCCCTGCAGCCTCCATCTTGCATCCAGGCCCAGATGGCAGGGCTCACCATGCACCTGCAACTCAAGGCAGAGCCAGGCCTTGGGGCAGCCAGCATCCCAGGATTCATTACTGGTTCTCCAACTGCCCTGAACAGTTTATCACAGTTGGGAGAGAGGCAAGCGTAGAAGAGTGCATGGGAGGCAGTAAGTAGGGGTCAGGGGCTGTTGCAGTGGGATGGGGTGAGAATCCACCCTCTGGAGGGGAAAGCCCAGATGGGAGGCCTCAGAGGCCTGGCGCTTGCCCTCCATCCCAAGGGTTAAGGGGAACTGGGCTTTTTGTTTATTTTCTTACTATAGTGCTAGACATTGAACCTGGGGCCTCACACATACAAGGCAGGCACTCTGCCTGTGAGGTTTATGGTCTCAGCTAAGTTACCCAGGCTGGCTTTGAACTTGCTATGCAGGCTAGGCAGGCCTTGAACTTTTGATCCTTCTGCATCAGCTTCTGGGATGTTGGTCTTCCTGGCCTGTGCCCCCACACCCAGCCACCAGTGTGTTTTTCTAGCAAGAACACTCTGGATGCTTTGGGACACAGGTGAGAAGAGCAAAGGCCCGGGTTATAAGCTAGTGGTGCCATGGTGGACGGTTCTGCCTTACAGAGGGTGGCGGAGGAGGGTAGAGTTGCAGACCTGGGAAGAGATGTGATTGGCTGAGGTCTGGGGAATTTCTTTCCCATCTTTCATGCCCACTTAGATCTGAGAACTGAGCCAAGTCAGTTAGACTTGAGGAGAACGGAGCCAGGCCTGGGAGCCCTAGGAGGGGAGAGATGTTCATTCATTCATTCATTCACTCACTTATTCATTCATTCACTCACTCATTCATTCATTCACTCACTCATTCATTCATTCACTCACTCACTTATTCATTCATTCACTCACTCATTCATTCATTCATTCACTTACCCTTTCATCTTTTCACTCCATCAGTGTGGGTGGATCTGCGCTGACACGTTTCCTTGGAAAGAAGGTCTAGCCTGGTACATTTCCATGCCTGAGCACTCCATGTTCATACAAAATCCTGCTAGAGTATTAAGCAAAGACTGGATGTCCTCCAAACTACCTCCCTGCCCTAGTGGCTGAAGTGGGCTCCTTGGGTTGGACTGAGGCTGAGCAGCTCCTACAGGCCTAAAGCCCGTGGACACAGGGGATGCCCAGTCCAGTGGTACAGAGCTTCAGCCCCACCCTNTCCTCCTCAGGCTGGGCCAGCTCCCCTCACCTCTCACTGCTAACTCACCATCTCCACTTGAGTTAGTGATGGGCCTCTCAAGCCTGGTATGCTCAGAAGGCCAGTCTCCAACATACCACTCCTGTAGCCTCCTCCCTGCCTGGCTAACCACAATCATCTCCTTCCACATAGTCAGGCAAAACCTTTAGTGTCATCCATTCATTGCTCACCCAGTGTCTATGCCAGAAAATTGCCCTCAACTCCACCTTTAGTTTGTATTCACATGGGCCCAGAATGGTGGCTCACACCTACCCAGCACTTGGAAGGCAGAATCAGAACAGTCATCAAATTCAAAGTCAGCCTGGTCCATACAGTGAATTCCGGGCTAGCCAGGGTTACATAGCAACAACCTGCCTCAAAAAATAAAATAATAAATAGATAAAAACAAAAAAAAGCATATATTTGTATGGAGCCCCTCTTCTAAAAAAAATCTTGATTAATTTTAATTGTGTACAGGTGCCCAGTGGCCAGGAAAATTGGGTCCGTCAGGAGCTGGAGTTCCAGCCAGTTGTGAGCCACCTGGTGTGGTTGCTGAAAATTGAACTCAAGTCTGCAAGAATAGTACATGCTCTTAGCCGCTGAGCCAGCCCTCCCGCCCCCTAGGAGCCCTTTTCAGGCCGGGTCCCAGCCAGCGGCATTGGCACTCACTGGATGCTTACAATAGCAGCTGCTCTCTCCCTTCCTCCTATTCCAGACATCATAGTGATGTNATTAAGAAGAGATCAGAGCATGCCATTGCCTGGTCCCCTGGCCTTCTGAGGAANGCAAAGTCTTCTGTGATGGCCTTTTACCATCTCTACCTGGCCACCTCATCTCCTGTACTGCTCACTTGGTTCAGCTCCTGGCTTTGTTCTGTGATTACACAACCCATGTACCTGCCTCAGGGCCTTTGCACCGGCTGTTCTCTCTCGGAACCTCCTTCCCCCAAGTAGCTCCATGCTACTCCTCATCTTCTTCGGTTTTTCATTAGGGTCCTTATCTAGACAGCCTTCCTTCATGACCTCCCTGTTAAAAACTAAAGCTCACTCTCAGTGCCCAGATCTTGCTTTCTAATCCCATTCTGTAATGACAGGACCCACGGCTTCTTGGAGAAATGGCTGCTTCTTAGACTAAGGGGGGAAATGTGCAAGATGAGCCTGGAGTATCTCAAAGCTTCAGAAAGGAAGGACTGAAGACAAGAGCCACCTGAGTGTGGGTGTGTTCAACAGTGCTAGAGCATCGGCACAGCACAGCAGGTAGGGCTGGACAGCAGGTAGGGCTGGATTGGATAACCTAGAGGTAAAACACATTCACCAGCTTGTGACAATCAAGTAACTGAAGAAACCAATCAGTGGGAGAGAAGAGCCCGGGTGTCACGTGACACGGAATGTCAGGGGCTCCTCAGCAGGGGCTTGTGTGCCAGCCAGGGCTGAGGCCAATAGCATGGTCAAGTTAGTGCTGTGGACCTAAGTCGTAAATAAAATGGCGAGTCCTTTAGTCCCCTGGCTCCCCAGGGCTCACAACCCCAGGTTAGTCATGTGAAGTAATAGCAGAGAAAAAAAAATTTTTTTAATTGTATTTTTTGATATTTTGAGATGGGTTTTGTGCAGCCCTGGCTGACTTTGAACTCACTGTGTAACTGAAGCTAGCCTTGAACTTCTAACTCTCCTGCCACCACCTCTGAAATACTGGGATTATGGGGGTATTCTACCATACCCAGCTCCCAGCAGGCAAATTTTGATTTAAGGGCATCTACCAAATACCTGGCCAGGACCCCTCAAAACTGCTAGACTCATCAAAAGCATGGGATGTGCGAGAACTACTTTGGCCAAGAGAAGCCTCTAGAGGGAAGACAATGAGATGGAATGTGGTATGTGGAGGGGTCCCCAAACAGAAAGGGATTAGATGAACAAAGGAAGTCTGGTGAAAGGACTATAGAAGTTTCCATGGATAATAATTACCACTGGGTGTGGTGACGCTCACTGTAACCCTAACATTTGGGAGGCTGAGGCAGGAGGATGGTGAGTTTGAGACCAGCTTGGGCTACATAGACTGTGACTCAAAAGAGAAAATATCNTTCATGGCAATAAATGAAAGATGTCACTGATGGAAAAACTATGATGGGGGGCATGGGGAAGTCTTGTACTGTGTTCTTAACTTTTCTATGACTCTACAACTACCCTAAAAGTACATTCTGGTTTTTGTTTGTTTTTAAATCACCTTCTCTAAGATAGGCATGGTGGAGTATACCAGTAATCCAGCACTCAAGAGCCAGAGGCCAGAAGACCATGAGTTTGAGGCCAGCTCAGGCTACATAGTAAAAGCCTGTCTCAAAATAGGTAAATAAGAGCCAGCTAGATGACTCAGAGGGTGAAGCATTTACGACGGCCTGACAGGCTGAGGTCCTTCCCTGGAGCCCTTGGGAAGGCGGAAGGAGAGAATGAACTGACAGAGTTGCCCTCTGACCTTCACAGGCGTACCAAGGAAAGGGCATGTTCCCCATATATCATACACACATACAATAATGATAAAGAAAACAAACATTTTTAAAGCAAGTAAATTAAAAAAAAAAAATCACATCACCCGAACTACTGTGCCCCGCCATGGCCTTTTTCCATTTGTCCCTGTCTCCAGTTAAACTNCTGTACATTGACCTTAGATATTCTATGACCGGTACCTTCTCTGGGATTTAAACTCCCTAAAGGTTTCTGTCTGTCCACTGCTGTGTGCCCAGAACTTCAGTCAGTCTGACAATAAATATTTGTTGAATGATAAATTTCCACAGATAGTCTGTTAGCTTTTCCAAGTTCCCCCTGTGGCTAAATACATTTTCTATTGTTGTAAAATAAACAGAAGATTATGTTTCAGCACTCGGCTCTCTTTGTTAGTTCCTGATCGCTTTTCCATGCCACTGTTTTCCACTGTCATTTTCTAGCTTGTACAGATGTTTGCAGGCCAGCAAATGGTTGAGATTCAAGAGGCAAAGGCTTTGGGGCATTTCTTCCTCTGTGTTGCCTCTGCCAGGCTGCCACGTGGGCAGGAGGGCTGGAGTGATGCCAGGGCCAGTGGAGGCCACTCCTTCCCTCTGACATCAGATCTGTGGGCACTAGATCCTGCTTGGTGGTGAAGTGGGTGCGTCAGAACCCAGGGATTAAATAGATTTGGAAATCCACTGGCTTGTCGTCCACCAGCCAGAAGGCACTTGCCTGGACCTTCTGACAGCTCAGGCATTGTGGAAAACACTGCGTAAATGCAGGGCAGCTGGGGAGTGCCACCCACACTGGGCCACACCAGGCACAGAAAGAAGGCCTTGGACCGCAGTACTCTTGAGAGGCTGAGCCCTAAGAAAGGGCATCCAGATTGTGGGCTGGGAGCAGTCAGCCCCTCTCTCCAGGTGTCTGTCAGCTGCTTTTCATCTGCTGTTGTCTGGTTCATAGTGTAGAGGATAAGACCCCAGGGCCTTACACAGGCCAGGCAGGCGCTCTACCTACCTGTTTTGCTGGTGGCCTGGGCAGGCCTCTGGGAGACCTGATATGTTGGAGGAAGAAACACTGGAGTATATGTAATGGGGGACAAACAAGGGACACCCTTAATCCAACCACCCATCCCCCTTTGTGGTAGCAATACTAAAGCTACCCAGTGACTNTGTGGCATTCCAGTGCTGAGGATAAAAATACTCAAAGGATAAATGCCCCTGGGAGGTGTTCCACATGCTCCTGAGTCCCCCAGCTCCCCTAGAAACCAAGATTCCACCCCCATCCCAGGGTCCCATTTCCAAAGCTTTAGACAAGCTGTAAGGATGCAGCCATGCTATCTGAATGTGCACATGTGTCCCCTTGCTCCAGCATCTGGAAGGAGCCCCAGTGTGCACAAGTTGGTGTTGCGTATAATGTACCCATCTGTGCTTGCTTGGGCTCCAAACTACGACCGTGCATGTGTCCATTTGCACTGCGTTGTGATTTGCTTCCTCACCGTTTTAAGTGTGAGCTTGTATGGTGCATGAGTTTGTGTGGGCGTGGTGCATGTGCAACGGCTGCTCTTCTGTTTGTGTCAGGGAGAGGCTTCCACAAGATGAGTGCATGCTCCTGCAGACACACTGTTCAGGCATCTGCTTGCATGTGACGCTGAGTATGTCTCCTTGGGTATGTGCCTAGGCGTGTGCACATGTATGCCTATGCCCACAGTCAAGGTGGCCCCACACCTGCTCTGGCAAGCCTGCCGCCCTGCCCCACATCCACATCCTTTTGGCAGGATGGCTGGGTCCTTCGTATCTCGCAGGTGAGCTGGCCCCTGCTTTTCTCATACCTTGAATTACTCATGCTTACCTGAAGTTTTCAAGAATTCGCACCTGTGTGCCTGTGCCCCCATACCCCTAGCTCAGTGTTTTGGAGCTTCCCAGAAGAGCCAGCCTCCTGGGTCAAAGCACTTTTGCTAAAAGCTGTATCTGATAAACCTTCATGGAGAGATGATTATTAAAGGTCCTGAGATGGTCTGAAGCGAAGAGACTAAGTTAAGTTAGCTCAGCAAGGGACTTCCAGGGATTATTTGATATTGGAGCCAAATCTGAAATGATAACACCTTGGTGGACTAGAGAAGTCTGCAGTGTCATAGAGATGGCCCAGTAACCCATGCCCAAGCCATGAGGTTGTGTCCCCGTGTCTGTGCTGTGTAGACAGGCTCAGCCCAGCCCTGGGGACCTCTAGCTTGGGAAGCTCCTCTTGGCTCTCTGGGACAGCAGGGAATCGTGGCCATGTCCTGGGGAGCCACACCAAGGGCACCATTCAGTACCCCCAAGCCTCGAAGCAGCAGGGGAGTGACATGGTACCTCCTCCCACTGGCCCTGGCCAAGCTGTCAGGGCAATGATATCCTGAGCTCAAAGAGGAAGTGTCCTTGGCTTGTTGCTTCAGACCCAGAGCTGCATATAGGAGGGAGACTGAAGCACCTTCCCCTAGGACTAGAAGCTCTGCCCCTCAGCATTGTACCTGCCTGGTCCAGACACTAGCCTACCTCAGTCCCAGATCCCAGGCAGCCTTATGGTGGTCAGGAGACCTCACACCATCCCCTTGAGTAGGGCTGGGGTAGGAAGCTCATGCCTTCCTGCCAATCC
>LZPO01007974.1:198868-211459 GCA_001675575.1 Neotoma lepida | reverse complement strand
CTCTGCCAAAGAGGAGATTCAGAGGCCTGTATGAGACTCTCTATTTGGTACCCTGAGCCTTACTGCTCATCCTGGACTTTCTCACGGGGGTCTGAGTCTCCAGGGGATCCCAGGCCAGGACTCTGAGCTCTGGCAGCCTCACTGGGGCACTTTTCCCTGGTCTTTCATTCCTCTATCGGGAGAGGAAGAAGACGAAACTGACCTTCACACCAGCCTCCCTTCCTGCAGGCTGGAAGCCTCGTGCTCTCAAGAGGAGGGCTAGCATTCCTTGGGAGTCTCTGTTACCAAAACACAGTCTTAAAGTACAGAAGTTTGGAAAATGGAACAAAGGTATTCGTCCNAGTGCCAGAGGCCTGGACTGGTGCTGACCACTGTTGCCAATAGCACAGAAGGTGTTTCCCTCGCTGCTGTATGGGCAGATGCCTTGGTGGGTTGTCTGGTCTTCATACATTTCCCTTCATCCTTTTTGGCTTGTTTGGGACGTTTGGAGGCAGGGAGGCCTTCATGGTACGAGCACAGATGGCAGGAAAGTCTTGCCTCATGAAAGAATGACAGGCAGAGATGGGTCATGGTTGAGCCAGATGCTGTCCGGCTGTAGGCGATCCCAGTACAGCCTGAGAGCCACATAGCCAATCACCCTGCAACCATTCCTGCCATCCCTGGTGTGAGTTCAACCCTCATCCCATGTCATTTGACTTTGTTGATTTGACTTTGTCATTTGACTTCAACAGAGACATGCAGGTGGAGCAGGAGGAGCCCCAGCTCAGGCCCAGCACAGCGGGTCTTCCAGGGTCTCAGTCTCCTCCCAGCCTGAACAGGTAGCCTAGCTCACAAGNTGGAAGAGCTGGAGTCCTCCCCTTTGGCCCTCTGGGAAGTTAAGAGGAAGGTAGCCTTGAAGTCAGAAGATGGCAGAGAAAGCAGGAAGGCTGGGGGTGGACCCAGGAAGGCCATAGTCTTCAGCTGTAAGCACCCGGCTTTGCCATTTACCAGCAAAGGTCATGAAGTTTCTTCCTGGAGACTTCTAAGAACAGGGGCATGGGGGGAGGGGAGATTTTATGCACTATGTCAAGGGCCACCTAGCTACAGGCAGAGGGAAGGAACAGGAGCCTCTTANGTGAGCAAGGACTGAAGAGGCCTCTNTGGCTTGAAGGACAAAAGAGGGTGTGGCTTGAAGGCTATGATGGAGGTGGCCTGGTAGACTTTGACCAGGACATTGGCTTTCCTTACTGGCCAATAGTTTTTGGAGCCTCTGTAGGCAGTCAGGAGGGAGGGACAGACTGTGTTCTCCCTTGGCCGAAGCCCCACTTAGATCGGGGAGTTGGGTGCCAGGTAGGCAGCAGGATTACTCTAGTACTCTAGTACTAGTACTAGTACTAGTACTCTAGTATTCTAGTATCTATTCTTTAAAATCAATAGATTCCAGGCTGTGGGGCCAATCCAGACTGAGGAAGCCACAGGGTAGGACCTCATATCCCCACCTCCTAACCCCCGCCACCCAATTTTGAATCTTGACTGTGTTAGGTTCTAACTGATGACCATGGGCAAGCATTTCAAAGTCTTCCACTGCAAAATGAGGTTTAGCAACAACAATAAGAAATACAAAGAAATAAATAAACAGGCCAGGGATAGCAGCACACACCCGCAACCCCAGCACTTTGGCAGCTGAGACAGGGAGATTTCAAATTCAAGGTCAGCGAGCTGTCTAGTGTCTTCAAGAAACCCAAATCCCAAACTACTACCAATAACAAAACTCAAAGCACGAAAGGCACCCCATTTCTCCTGTCCCACCACTTCTCCTGTCCCCTTCCCTAGAAGTGCTGTAANGATTCTGAGAGTCCAGAGGGCAGATCACAGCCTATATACTCCACAAGGGAGTTCTTCCTTCAGCAGGGATTCTCAGAATGACTTGCACACTCCAANTACCAAACCACCAATTCCTCTCTACCCCCTGCCAAGCAGGTCTGCCCCTTTCACAAGCTCAGATCCAGCAGNTCCAGGTGACAGGATCCCACTAACCACACTCAGAGGGGTTCTGAACAGGTCTCCATCTGCCCCCACTGCCCCCCCAGATCAGGGAGTGCCAACGTAGTCCCCTCTCTCANTCTCTTATGTTGTGAGTGGCGGTTGCTGGGATGCAGTGTGGGGTTTTGTCTGCCTTCCCTGCCTTGTGCCAACTCACCCAGCAGGCCCCACTGCCTTGGCAACGCATTGCAAAGTCCACACAAAGGGAAACTGCACAGGGGAGGTTGGTCCTGCCTGACGCCTGGGGAGGGTTTCCATGGCAATGATGACATCACTAGACTCGTTTGGCTACAGAGTCAGGCCCTGAATGGAGGCGCCTGGGTGTTCACACTGCAGAGATGTGGAGAAAGGCAATCAGGGCCTCTGCAATGATGCTGGAAGAGGTGGGCCTGCCCAGAATTCCAAACCCAGCCCTGCCCTTGACTTGCCAAGAGAGCCTGTCGGTCTCCCCACCTACAAAGGGAGCTTACAGTCCAGTTAAGTGAGGGTGGATTAAAACCCAGCAAGCATACTATGCAGGCATTCGGGGTGGGGGTGGAGGGAGCATGTTGTGACGTTTTCCTGTGCTGGCAACTTTAAATGATTTCCAGGGAAATGTGGGAGCAGCCTGGGCTCTTTGACTACTGGGCTCCTCAGTGGTCCAGCCCTTGGTGAGCCTGGGCTTGGGTGGGGANAAGTCACAATTACCCATGGACTACTCCTTGCCTCTACAAGGGAGGAAGGGGTGGAATGTGGTGTAGAGTCAAAGATGGAAGACTTTAGGGGCTGCATGGTGGCTCAGGGCTTTTCTGGTTTTTCACCTGTGGTTCTAAGATGGTGACTCNAGACCCAGAAGGAAGGTGTGCCAGGCCCAAGTGCATCCATTACACTACAAGGGGACTGGAGTGTAGACAAGGGGGTATCCTGTGGCCTCTGGGTGGGCCCCTGGGTGGGGCTGCCTCTGCTCTCTACATAGTGGGCGAAACTCTGAGTCTTCTGCAGGAAAGAAATCGTCAGAAGCACAAGGCTAGAGGGGCGGGACTTTTTGAAGTCAGCAAGTCTGGAGACAGCCTGAGGTGTGTGCAAAGGGAGCAGAGAGTCAAGCAGGCTTCCTCTTTAGGTGTTCATCCAGAAGGTTCCCTAGGCCATATGCCATCCCAAATTCTGACAGGGTCCCCATCCCTCCCTATCCCAGTAGACATGGTGGTGAGGGCCCCCAAGTCCTTAGTCACACAGCTGGGGCCAATTCTAGGTGGATTCAAATGCCCACTGAGCTATCTGCTGACCAGATAGCTGCCACCAGATCTTGTCCCGTAGGCCTGTCCTCCTAAAGGATGGGACCTCCTCAGATTGTTCACATGCAAGGAGATGGGTCGCTGCCTTTCTGTTTTATTTTATTTAGAGTTCAGGGTGGCCTTGAACTCACTATGTAGCCAAGGATAGAGACTTTGAATTCCTGACCCTCCCTCTTNCACTCCAGAGTACTGGGATTTCAGCAGTGAGTCACTATGCCCAGTTTATGCGGTGCTAGGACTCAAACCCAGGGCTTCATCCTTGCTAGGCAAGCACTCTACCAACTGAGCTCTAGACCAGGCCTGGGCTTGACCCCCTTTCTGCCATTCTANTCAATTTCCACCCAGAGCCACACCCTCCAGACGCTCACCTCCCCCTCATCAATTCCCTCTCGGGGAGAGGATACCTGGGGTTGAAGGCAGCCATTTTGCTCTAGAACACCCCACTCCAACACATACATTCAGAAAGTTGTAGACCATTGTCCTGTTTCCCTTCCTCCCCAACCCACACGGGGCCCCTTCTTTTACCTCCAGGGTAAGGAAAGACACCTGTTCTCTAGGCCCTCTCAGCTCCATTGGTCACCTTCTAGCCCCCTGTTAGGCAAGGATGAGATCCCTAGGTATGTACCATGGTCTGCCCTGGTCCTTCAGTCTTTGCCCTTCTTGGCTCATGGACACCTCTGGCTCAGCTGGCATTGTTTGGTTTCAAACCGGTTCTATAAAGATGGCTCCAGTCCAGTGTCCTGGAGGTGGCAGAGTCACCCATTGGGTGCCCTGGAGGAAACAGGCATCGGGGGACAGTAAAACTAGAAGCCTCATGGGAAGGAAGTCCCTTCTGAGAGAGAAGCCCAAGGACCCCAGAAACAAGCTTGGCACACCTGAGATACACTCTCTTTCTCTCAGNAAAAGGGAGTGTTGGCTGCTGCCCGGAACTGACAGAACCCATGAAAAGATGGTGGTCAGCCTTGGGCCCTGGAAGCCAGCCACACTCTTTACCTTTGCCTCAGAGATGGAGGAATTGGGTCAAAGGTGGCAGAAGGAGGTTCCCCCTCATTAGTGTAATGGACTTTGTGTCTCCACCCTCAGACAGGTGGCTTCAAGTGTATGGGGCCTGGCATCCCTCACCGTGAACACATCTGGGGAAGAGCCCAGCATATCTCACTCAGGCCATCTGCTCTGGCCTTAACACGCACCTGGAGCTGGTTAAAAGCCATGGGTGGGGGTGGGGTGGAGCTCAATNCCTATTTCTTCGGCTTGAGTGAGCTTACCCCATGCTGATTTACATAACAAGGTTTCACATGGCAACCAAATCAGCTTGCAGGATAGTGAGGGCCAGGCTGTGGCCTGCTGTGGGCAGCTGTCCTTGGCTCAAACCTCCCCATGGCCCTGGATCTACCTCCCACTGGCCTTTGAAAATTCTTCAATAAAGACACCACCAGCCAGCAAGGCCTCAAGGGGCCCCATGGTGAGAGATGAACACGCCCTTTCTCTCTTGGGGAATCCTGGGTCACCTGCTCCTCTGAGGCTGACAGAGAATCACAGAGAGCCAGAGGCAGAGCTTCCAAGGGCCCACTGTGTGCCGGGCCCCACCCAAGGCTCTTTCACACACACCAAGTCATTGCTTCTTCACAAGAACTGCTGAGGGAGGTAGTACTGTTGTCAGGGAAGCAAGAAGGAAAGTGAGTTACAGCTAGGTCTCTGACAGGGCCAGAGGTGACCCAGGCCTAGCTGATGACCGTATTATCTCTGAGCATCGCCTTCCCAGGTGCCTCAGGGCCCATTGTCAGCAGGGATGGGGGGATCAGCACCTTCATCTCTAAGTCTCAAGGTGCCAGGGACAATGTCCTCTGCTCACATGGCAGGGCGAACCCTACTCCCTTCATCTCACTATTGGCACCAACTGAGGCTGGGCAGATAGGTACTCGGTGACAGGACATATCTACCAGAGAAATGGCCACTTGATAACAGCCAGCAAGGCTAAGACTGCTGTTTGTGCTAAGCATGAAAATCCTCCATGGGTCCAGATAGGCTGCTTATTGTCCAAGTGGCTGTCATGTCAAGAAAAGTCATTCCACGCCTAGTATGGTGGTACACGCCTGTAATCTCAGCACTGGAGAGGAGAGGCTATGGTGATATACTGTGCACCCTAATAAACTTGCCTGAGGATCAGCAACAGAGCCAGCCACTAGATTAGACATAGAGGTCAGGCAGTGGTGGCACACACCCTTAATCCTATCTATCACTCAGGAGGCAGAGATCGGTCTGGATNTCCGTGAGTTTAAGGCCACACTGGAAACAGAGTCAGGCAGTGGTGGCACACACCTTTTATCCAAGCACTTGAGACCTTATGCCTTTGCTTGGGAAGCACACATTCCTTTGATCCCAGAAAATGATGTCTGGGCAGAGAAAGGTATATAAGGCGTGAGGAAACAGGAACTCACTCTCTTTAGGCTGAGGATTTCGTAGAGGTAAGAACTAGTGGCTGGCTGTTCTGCTTCTCTGATCTTTCAGCTTTCACTCTGATATCTGCTTCTGGGTTTTTTATTAAAAGACCATCTAAGATTTGAACAACAAGAGGCCGAAGCAGGAGGCTCTCAAGTTTGACTCCAGGCTGAGCTGTATGGGGATGAGGAAAAAACAAGAGAAAGGAGAAAAAAAAAAGAAAGGAGGGACTGAAGAGACTCAGCAAGCAAAGGTGCCTGTTACAGGGCCCGATGGTTGGAGTTGGATCCTAGGATGGAGTTTAAGCCCTGCACCCCACATGGTGGAAGGAGAGAGCCAACTCCTGCAAGATGTCCTCTGACTTCCACAAATGCCCTGTGGCACACACGTGTCCCCACTCCCCAACCCCCACAAATAAAATGTAATTAAAAGAAAAGGGAAAGAAAGAGGACAGAGGAAGGAAGCAGAGGTGNGAGGCGAGGTAACACAGTCCGTAGAGTTCTTGTCCAGNATGCATGAAGCCCTAGGTTCAGTTCTCAGTGCCGCGTGACTGGTGGTGCACACCTGTTATCCAAGCCCTGAGGAGGTGGAGGCAGGAGGATCAAAAAATTAATGATCAGGGTCATCCTCATCTACAGGTTCCAGGACAGCCGGGGCTGCATGACATCTGGTCTCAAAAAATGGGAGTAGGGCCAGAGGGATGATTCAGCAGATAAATGCAAGCCTAGTGACCCGAGATTAATGCCCGAAATCCACATAACGGTGGAAGGAGAGAACTGACTCTGTGAAGTTGCCCTCTGACTCCACACATGTGTCCCAATACTCATGTGTGCATGAGCACAAGTGCACCGGCACCCACACTATATATACACACATATATATACACACATATATATACACATATATATACACACANATATATACACATATATATACACACATATNTACANACATACATATACATACATATGTACATACATATATATACACATATATGTGTACACACATACATATACATACATACACACACATATATACACATACATATATATACACACACATATATACACACACATATATACATATACATGGTTTATCAAGACAGGGTTTCTCTGTGTAACCCTAGCTTCCTGGAACTCTCTCTGTAGACTAGGCTGGCCTCAAACTCAGAGATCCACCTGCCTCTGCCTCCTTAGTGTTGGGATTAAAGGCATGCGCCACCATCACCCAGCCACAAATGTATTTCTTAAAATTAAAAAAAAATAGAAATTTGGGTTTTGTGTCCAGACATGTCTCTGGAGCTGACCAGCTGTGACACTTGGCACAAGCCCCCCATATTGTCTTCCCTTGTCTGTTGAAGGATGTCCTACCTATTAAGACATTGTGTGGGAGGTGATGAGGCCCCGGGACACAGAGCAGAGGGAGGGGCTGCTCTTGCTTGGCACATGGTCACAGCCCAGGCCCCACCAAGAAACAGTGGCTGTTTGAGAGGCAGAACTTCTCTCCAACACCAAGGGAAGCCCCTGGTCCTGCCCTAGACTGTTCAGTTTCTGGCTCAGCCATGTTTAGTCAGCCTGAATGACTCAGAAGTGACCTCACAACCCTCCGCCTCAGTTGTGCCTCCTGTAAAATGGGCATAGCAGCTCTCGGCTAAGAAATCACACAAGGAAAGGCCTTTGGTGCCTATGCTCTGTCATTAACTGGTCAGACTTCCTTGCTCTTCCTCACTTGGCTAAGCAGGCATTGACAGGGAGAGATCTTGGGAGGAATGGAATACAGAAATGCTGATGGCTCACACCTGCAACCCCAACACTCANGGGACCGAGGCACTAGGGTTGCCAACAGTTCAAGGCCAGCCTGGGTTACACAGTGAGCTCCAGGGCAGCCTGAGCTACTTACTGAGACTCTNAAAGCAAAGAAAAGCAAGGACTGGTGAGATGGCTTAGGGGGGAAAGTACTTTCAGTGCAAGCCCGGGGACCTGGGGTAGAAACCCTAGAGCCAGTGTCTAAATAAAAAGAAAGAAGAAAAAAGCTTCTCTAGTGTTGGGCTCAGTGAGGGACTCTGTCTCAAAGAAAAAGCTGAGAGTAACAGAGCAGGCACAAAACATCTTCCACTGGCCTCCACATGTGTGAGAATGAGCACACACACACGTACACACACGTACACACACTTGAGTGTACTTACACACACCACAAAAAAGAGACAAAATAAAGAGGAGAAGAGAACGAAACGTCGCCTGTGCTCACAGCGTGAGCTAGTGCCACCAAACTCCTGCTTCCCAGCTGGTGCCACATTCCTTGCCACAAAGACAAGTTACCATTTAACCAACCTGTGGGGATTGGTGCCAAACTCTCCAAATGACAAACCAACAGGACCTGTTTGCTGGGGTCAAATAGCCCAGTGGAGCCTGGTGCATGAATGTTCTCCCTCAACCTCTCAACCCCTGCCTGCTCTGCCCTGCCCCTGCGTGGGGACCTTGGCCTCCAAGGTAGTATGGGGGAGAAGTGACCCTCGGAGGGGACAGAATTAGGGCTTTAAAAGGAGTGAGCTGGGCTAGATGTGGCTCAGTCGGTAAGTGATTGCCTGGTGTGCACAAAGTCCTGGGTTTGATCCCCAGCAATGACTCATAAATCTACAATGACTCAGTCCAGTGCTACATTACCTTTAACCCAGCACTCCAGGGGTGGAGGTATCAGAATCGGAGGTTCAAGGCCATCCTTGGCTACATAGGAAGTTTTAGGCCAGTCTGCATTACAGAAACTCCAGTCTAAAATAAAAAAAGGCGTGGTGATGAGCACTACATACTTGGCCAGGTGAGCCCAGATCAGCTCATCAGGTGAGAAGGCAAAGACCAGCGAGGTGGAGAAAGGGCTACTCTACCTGGTGCCTACAGCTGTGGAGAAAGGGCTACTCTACCTGGTGCCTACAGCTGTGGGGCTGGGAACCAGGGACAGGTATAATCAGCCAGTACCTGGCCAGGTGATCTGTGGACAGTCTCTCCTCAGGCTTCCCTTGGCCCCTCATCTCTGATTCCCCAAGGAACAGTGTTTACTATTGGGCTCTGCTCCTCATCTCCAGGACCCCCCAAAAGGATGGAGAGACTCAAGGTTTATTAAGTACTTGTGTAGAAGGTGGGGGGTTACATTTTGCTACATTTAAAGAAAAACTCATGCCTGAAGTGAGATCATATAATATATTTAAATGGTAAAATATCTCCCATCTAGAACAAAGTATAGAGGAATCTATCAGATCACCACATATCTGCTACTAAACTTAAACAAATGACAAAATTTCTCTGTATCTCCATTAAGGCTCTTTTCGTCAAAATTTTGAATATTCACAACAAAATTGAAGCCATCGCCTTTCCTCCCTCTTCAGAGGGAACTGTGACCTTGGAATTGGTTCCTACGTTCTCACAGCCAGGGCTCAAATGGCTCTGTGCTCTACTGTTGTTGAATTTCTGCATGTTTAAGAATATGATGGGTGAACATGTGAGCTGCAGGGCTGCTGAGTACCTCAGTGGGTATTGCTTAGCNTATATGAAGCTCTGGGTTCGATCCCCAGCACTGCATTAACTAGGNATGATGACAGCAGCAATCACAGCACTGAAGAGGCAAAACCTTGAGGATCAAGAGTTCAGAGTTATCATTGGCTAACAGAGAGTCTGAGGTCAGCCTGGGCTACTTCAAGACCATGTTAAGGGGAAGGCAGGCTGGCAGGGAGGCAGGCTGGCAGGGAGGCAGGCTGAGTGGTTAGCTGGAATTGAGGATGTGTGGATTGATTCTTACTCTTACCGTCCATACTGCAGGCCTGCCGGGTGAGTTGCCTATACAAGAGGATCTGGTTCAGGTCCAGGCCCCAGCCCCTGTTCCTAACACTGTGGCACCTCTCTCCGTGGTTTATACACTGGGGTTCAGCGTGAGACTCCCTTTGGAATCTGAGCCTCCCTGCTTGAAGAGAGTGATTCTAATGGAAATCCTCACCCGATGGAGGAGACTAGCACCTAGAGAGAGGAAGCAGCTTCCTGCCAGTCACCCAGCCAGCAGAATGGCAGGGCCTTCTGAGGCCCCGAGGCTCTGACCTTTCTTACAGGCCAACAAGGAAAGACGATGNTCACCCAGGCCCAAGGGATGACTTGCTCCTGCTTCTGGCAAAGACAAATAGGTCAGAGGAGGCCAAATAATCTCCTCTGTGAGGAGTGGCAGGCTACAAGGAAAGTTCTAGATTGGTGCTGTCCAGTGTGGCAGCCCTGAGCCATATGTGGCCATTGGTGTTGGGAAAGGAGTTAATGTAAGCTTAGTGTACTAAGAGAATATGGTTTGGTTCACATTTCTTCATTATTGTGGCTCCTGGGATGGAACTCAAGACCTCCCATAGGCTAGGTAAGTGCCCTACCACTGCCCCACAGCCCTAGCCCAAGAATGCTGTGCATACAAGGCTTGGAAGACTTCATACAAAATATATATGTAAAGGAGCTCATTATTTTTCGTGTTGATTGCAGGGGAAACAAAATTCTGAGTGTGTTAAGTAAAATACATCCCTAAAATTAATTTTACCTGTTTTTATTTTTACTTAAAAAAATAACAGCCCCTAACAAACTCTCCATTATATATGTAGTTTACATTATATAAACAGAATTGTCCTAGACCTTACATACAGTGGCCAGAAGGCNGGGGAAGATGTGGTCTCCCCTTCATTCTTACCTTCTGGCCTTGAGCCTGCACAGACCTGGGGAATCCGGATCTCATGAGGACCTTTTCCAGACCATCCCAGGCTTTCTTTTCTGGCATATGGGAGAGGTGTCTGTTGATCCACATTTCTTCATTCAAAATTGAATGTTAAAGCCAGGCTTCGTCCTGGGCCTCCACACCCCTTGGTCTTGAGGAGTAGATCCTCTGTGGGTGCAGGGCTTTCTCCCAGGGAAGTCATATATGAATGCTCCTGCAGATAGGGGGTTGCTGGAGGGCCTGAGCCTTTGGTTACTGTGACTCTGCACTGACATCATGGGAGATGACGACCCCGGGGGACTGCTCCCTCCTCTCTGCCTCGCACCACTGCCCAGGCTTTGCTGTTCCAGACAATTATTTTCTTCCCCTGAGCTGGCGAGGCATGACACTTCCCTATTGGAAATGTTCAGCTGCCATCTCCCTAACANCTGGAAGCTGTCAGCCGGCTACTTCTCCCACTTAAGGCAGGTGGGGGCGGGGAGCACCTATGATCAGGAGAAAAATGCAGTGAATTTAGTGAATGCAGCAGGTAGCAACTGTTNCTCCCTCTAGGGGAAAATAGAACCTAGGTTGTAACAATTGGGGGAGTTTCAGTGTATTGGGGGCAAAAATAAAAATAACACAATAGGTACCCCTCACTAGCAGACATTCATGTGTGTGTGTGTATGTGTGCAGATGTACATAGTTAGACACTCAAATAAAACAAAAGTCCCAAGTGTTTCATTTGTTTGTTTGTTTTAAGATTGACACCCGCTCCATCTTTCACCCTTTGTGTATCCAAAGCTGTGAGCTGCCTGGCAGCCCCGGAGCCCTCCCTGCAACCTGGCTAATCTCAAGTTAACTGAATTTCACAAAAACACTTGCCTGGAAATATGCTTTCTAATTGCAGAAAAGTTGTCAACAGACAGCTATGCTCTAGAAACCACAGACAAGGAGGAATGAGCATCGTGTAAAACATCTAACAGAGTCCATCCGACACATAGCTAATGAGATACTCATGGCTGTGCTTTGTGGGAATTAGATGGTAACTCGAAGCAGTTTTTATAAATGATGGTAATTATATTGTTGCCTGTACTCAGCCGAAATTGAGAAGTTTTTCTCTTCTCATTGTGTTACTTCCGTGGGTCTCTGATGAAGCTTCCTGTGGGTTTCTGTGTCATTTCTTCATTTCTTCATCGGCACCCCTCCCCCTTCCCCAACCATCCCCACCCAGATCACAGGCCAGCAACAAGCTCTTATTGTCTGCCTGCTCTGCACAGCTATGCAAAACCCTGTGATATGATGAGTGCCTAATTCTCATCAGAATCCCCAGGAATGGAGGGGAAACCCCAAATCAAACCAGATAATGACTCCAAGAGGTGGTGGTGAATGCCTATGATGGTGGTACCTGGGAGGTGGAGAGAGGATAATTAGGAGTCTGAAGCCAGCCTCAGTTACACAGAGTTCAAAGCCAGCCCAGGCTATGTGAGATCCTGGCTCAGAACCAACAAAGACAGGAACACTAAAACAGGTGGTTTCAGGTGGCTGTGTCCCCAGTGACAGGTCAGGATGAAGCCACAGCTGGGTAGCCTGCCTCTTGCCATGTACCCAGCTGGCCCCTGGCTGGTGTATGTTCTCCANACTCTGGGGACACCCCAGTGCCAAGCAGTTGAGGACAACAGGCTGTTGGGCTGTGGGCTTCCCTGGAGTGACATGGGCCATGGAGGGTGGAGAGAGGGATCCCAAGGGAAGAGGTTTTGCAGCAAGTAGAACCAAAGTTCAAATGCCAGCTGCTCACACTCTGGGCACCTGTGTGGTCTCTGAGCCATGGCGTCTTCATCTATGAAATAAGGAGAAGTGTTCAAATCCTCCCAAGAATCAAGGAAGCTGATGTCAGTGACAGTCTGATGCATGGGGTNAGCCCCTNTCCTCTTCTCAGGAGCAAGAGTTGAAGCAGAGATGACACATTTGGTAGCCCAAGCATCTGGGTCAAGGACTTGGCTCATGGGAAGAAAAGGAGCAAGCAAGCCTAGCTTTCCAATGAGTCCTTTTGTCTCATTTGCTTTTGAGGTGGAGTCTCACTATGCAATCCTGGCTCTGAGGAGGTTTTCAGCTGGCTTCTAGATACATATCTGAAACTCACAGCAAT
>LZPO01007974.1:167601-178014 GCA_001675575.1 Neotoma lepida | reverse complement strand
GAGAGCGTGTGTGTGTTTCCCCTTACAATGTTAACAAAAGCAATGGAGTCAGGGGCTGGCAGCAGCTGGTAGAAGAGGGGACTTTAGCAGTGATGACAGAGTCTGAAACTGAGACCCCTTCACCCGTGGGCAAGAAGTACTGTCCTGAACTTCCATGTATGACAGTGACTAATATATGATATGGTATTATCACATATGAATGGCTTGGGGCAGGACAGACAGGGAGGGGCATCTGGGCCATAAGTAAGATATGTACAGCAGGCACTTAGAAAAGGGAGGAGGTGACTATTGGCAGAGATGGAGGACAAGGTTCCGTTCAAAGGGCATGCCGCCCAGGACTACTGTTAATGGTGAAGGGGACATTATTTTGGCAACTAGTATCTGGGCTTCGGGGACCAGGTTTTGACTTCACATGAAAGAAGTAAACAGAGTGGAATCTGATCCTTTATTAATATTTCCCCCCCTATAAATTTGTGGTCCAACATCTAATGTCTTATTATTTATTTATTCTGTGTGCGTATGTGTATGTGTGCCTGTCCATGCCTAGCAAGCACATAGAGATCAGAGGACAATTTGTAGGAGTTGGTTCTCTCCACCTACCATGTGGATTCCAGGGATTGAACTCACGATATCAGTTTTGGTAGTAAGTGCCTTTACCCACTGACCCCAAGCCATCTCACTGACCCCAAGCAACATTTTAATTTACTCACATAGAAGGATTCAAACAACCAACGCTCCCCATCACCTACCGCCAAACATCATCTAAAGTAAATGCTGCAGCTTCAGAATAGAAACCATTCAAGATGGAGACAATCGAAATGAACTTATGCTCTTTATCTTTAAACAGATGTGGTGAACAGAAATGCTCTCTTTTTTTTTTTCAATTTTATTTGTATTATTTATTTATAAGTATAAACTTTATTTATTGGCATTTTGCCTACATGTATGTCTGTGTGAGAGTGTCACATCCTCTGGAACAGGAGCTGCAGACAGTTGTGAGCTGCCGTGTGGGTGCTGGGAATTGAACCCAGGTCCTCTGGAAGAGCAGCCAGTGCTCTCAACCACTGAGCCATCTCTCCAGCCCACATGTCCTCTTGCAGGGATTGATAGGAGGACAGACAGCAGGACGCTTTCATGCTCAGGGACTTTAACTACTTTTTGCTCGGTTGGGAGGAACATGGCAAGGGCCCTGGAGTCGGGTGCAGGGTGTCTGCCTGGCCCTCAGCATTTGGGCTGATCAAGGCCACCCTCATCTTCCCTCTGGCACCTCTGAAATCTGGCTGTGGATATGTCACCCATAGGGGCAATGACCTTGGTGCTCCTGTCCTCACTTGTATTCACTCTAGCTCAGGGCCATTGGGTCTCCCTCACTGACAGCCTTCCTCTCACCCTTTGAGCCTGACACATGCATTTTGTTGTTGCTGTTGTTTTGCTTTTCGGGACAGGGTTTCACTGTGTAGCCCTGGCTGTCCTAGAACTTGCTCTGTAGACCAGGCTGGCCTCAAACTCATAGAAATCCACCTGCCTCTGCCTCCGGAGTGCTGGGATTAAAGGTGTGTGCCACCATCGTCTGGCAACATCTTAACTTTCTGTCTACAGAAAGTTTGTCTGTCTACAGACTTTTGGCTACATCTTGTCTTCTCTCCTGCCTTTCAAAACATACTTTGTTCCATCCCCTCCCTGAACCCTTTGCCTTGGCTTCAGTTTCCAAGCACAGAACGTTAGAGCTAGCAGCTGCAGTGATCTGGACCTGGTACTTCTTCTCTGGCCCTGTGGGAGACAGAGGAAGGGGCAGCCTGTGTCAAGTTGGAATACCACCTGTAGACAATAATGGGTCCCTGGCAGCTTGTTAAGTGGGTAAAAGACCTAGAGAAGTCTGTCTCTTAGACCTGTGAATAGGCTCTCTAAGGCAGGGTTGTCTCCTGACCATCGTAGGATTTTTTTTATTTCCTATGAACCCCTAATTCTCCGTGCCCACCCTGAGGTCCTTTTACAACTTACAGGCAGCTTTTAACAGGAGGCCTTCATTCAGGCCACTACTTGCCATAGTAAGCTGCTGAGGTAGGCACCCAGAGAAACACTAAGACAAAAGAGTTGGGGTGCCACATTCCAGGGCACACACACCCAAAGAACAAAAAAGAAGTAGGCTCTGACGCTCTGACAGCACTGTGTGGCAGGGCTGGGCTGGCTTCTCCAGGCGTCTAGATGTTTTGCAGGCATTGGAAATGAATGCTTCCCACTGTGGATCCAGGGAGAATCATTCAGTCTTGGACTATAAACAAATTTCTAAACGGTTTTGTTAAATGAAAACATGGAGCCAGAAATAGGGTGAAAAATCTGACAGAGATCAGAGGAATTAGGAACAGCTACCAGCCTCAACTCACCAACGCCGCTGCTTCCAAAAGAGTGGGCGACTTCCTGTCTTACCCAGGTTTTTATAGCTTTCTATTCTGCTAACTCATTTCCTCTCTCCACCAAGCTACATCACTTCCTGTCTGTCTGCACAGACCTCCAGAACTCTATGGTTGATGCTGGGATTAAAGGCGTGTTTTACCACGCTTGACTCTGTTCCCAGTGTGACCTTCAACTCACAGAGATCCAGACAGAACCCTTCCTTCTAAATGATAGGATTAAGGGCATGTGCTAACATTGCATGACTTTTGTGTTTACTACTAGCGGCTGACCTTCTTCCTCTGACCCTCAGATAAATTTTATTGGGGGACGCAGATAAAATATCACCACATTGGACTCTGTCAAGTGAGGGAGGAACAGCACCTTGGTTGCTTTGTTTTGATTTTTAAAACCCACGTGGGGCTGGAGGACACAGTGGCTAAAAGCACAGGCTGCTCTTGCAGAGGATCTGGGTTCAGTTCCCAGCACCCACATGACAGCTCACAACTGTTGCAACTCCAGCTCCAAAGGATTCCTCTTCTGGCCCCCATGGGCTCTGCACACAAATGACACACATACAGGCAAGCAGGCATACACACATACACATTAAAAACAAACAGACGCAACCTACTTATCTACTGTTCCCTGTACCCTGGCTTTCCTCCCACATTGACCCCAACTAAGACTAAGCCTTTCCAACCTTCTGCCCCCATGGCAAGGAAGATTGCCTTGTGTGATGTCATCCCTCATCTGCTGAGTCCTGCTTTCCAGTGCATTGATGGGCCTTGGAACCCAGGGTCATGTAAGTAAAAGGCCACATACCCAAGAAAGGGAAAAACAAATCAAAGAAACACTTAATGCTCTAAAAACCATTACAAATATTATTTTTATGTGTATGTGATTTTATTTGCAAGGCGAGTTTTTCAAGACAGAGTCTCACCATGTAACTCTGGCTGGCCTGGAACTCTCCATCTAAATCAAGCTGGCCTTGAACTCACAGAGACCCACCTGCCTCTGCCCCCTGCTGGGATTAAAGGCGTGAGCCACATCCTCTGATCCTTTAAATTGGGTTTTTGAGAAAAGGCCTGGAGCCAGGGGAAGCCCAAGGAGGGTATTAGATCTCCTAGGACCGAAGTAACAGTTTTGAGCCACTAGATGGGTACTGGGAACCAAACTTGGTTCCTCTGAAAAAATAGTCAGTGCTCTTAACCACTGAGCCATCTCTCTAGCCCCTTGCTATTTATTTATTTTAGAGAGGAGCATATGATCATAAGACAACTTTTGGGGAGTTGGCTCTCTCATTCCACCTCATGGGTCCCCAGGGACTGAACTCAGCTCATTAGACTTGTGGCAGATACCTTTACTCAGTGAGCTCTCTCATCTGCCCCTCCCCCAAATCATTTTTAATGATTTGGTTTAGTGCCAGTGATGGAGTTTTCCAAGCAAAGAAACCAGAAAAGGATGGTGAGGAGACCTCTCGTGTCAGCTTCTGAGAACAGAGATTTTAAAAACATGCTCTGTTTTACTGCCAAGTGTCACCAACAGTGGCAAAGCTGCTCATGGGGACAGGGGATGTCCCCAGGAGGTCTGGTGTGTTGTCCTTGGTGACTAGCCAACCTTGCATTCCTATGAGGGTTTGCCCTCTGTTCTGTGCCTGGTCTCCAGGGGGTGTTTTCCCAACCTCCCACACACATTTATGGAGAGAGCCATCCCTTTTATTCCTCCATGGGAAGTTGGGAGGAGACAGGGCAGTCTGGTAGCTAAGGGGGTGGGGGTGGGGTGGGGAATACGGGGATCCTGAATTCAAAGTCCACAGCCCTACATCCTAGACCTGGCTGTGCCCGTGACCAGCGCCAACTCCCTTGTGTGTCTGAGATTATGTTTTCTTGAGTCAGGCAATCTGTCAAGATCAATGAGTCTGTGTGCGCTTATTAGTTTTAGTTAATTATAAGTCTACATGTAGGATCTGTAATTCCCTGTACAGAGATGAAGAGTGTGGAGAAACATGCCAAGAAAGCTTCCTCTTCCCCCAGCTCGACAAGCTGGGGGAGTATACCTCCACTCACTGTCTGATCTCACACACGCCCATCATTATGTGTGTACAGAGCTACCTAGCTCCCACGCCTGTGGACTAGCCATGCGATTCCTGGTTTCCTAAGACAAGGCTGTGGATTCTCATCATATTTTATTCATTTGCCACCAATAAAGGTTTCCTTAATTATTTATTATTAAACCCAGAGCCTTACTGAGCTAAACACCCCAGCTGTAGAGTCTTGCTAAGTTTCCCAAGGTGGCCTTGAACTTGTGATCCTCTTGCCTCAGCCTTCCAAGTAGATGGGAGAACAGGATTGTACTACCACGGCCAGGCCAGTTTCACTTAGTTTTAAATACATTCACTTTCCTCTCACTAGAGATAAGGAAAGGCTGTGGAGGCAGCTTGTGGAGGCCTGAAAGACAATGCGGATGACAATTCTGAACTCCTTGCTCACGGATAGTGTATCCTCTTCAGTTTGAACTTAGCAGAGAGGAGTATTTACACCACAGACATTGGCAAGTGCCAAAACCAGGGCTTCCCTCTCCATTCTGCCTCCATATAGTCTTCCAGCACACGGCTATGTCTTGTGAAAAACATGACTATTCAACTCGAGATGGTAGCTGACACCCCAGCTGGTGGGGTGGTGCAGGCCTGTAATCCCAGCGCTTGAGAAGTGGAAACAGGAGGCCAGCCTGAGATGCATGGTGAGACCCTATTTCCAAGCGGGGTAGGCAGCTAAACAGCATCCAGACTGTTTGATTCTTAAGTTGAGGGGACTGGATTTGTCAGCTATGTCCCTGCTAGTGACGTTAACAGAGCCCTGGGCAAGATCCTAGAACCAGAACCTGGCAAGAGTAGGGGTTTCCTGCTCCTGTCCTGAGCCTAGCACCTCATACTTCACAGCTTTAATTTCTGTGGTCATGGTGACAATAGCCATCCAACATGAACTAGGCATCCTGTGTCCACAACCCCTCACAAACGAAAGTGGCAATTCCCCCACCAGGAGGGTGGGTCTACTTTGCCACTTCCTTCAATTTGCACTGGCCTTATGGCCTTTTAAATTATTAATTTTTATGTGTGTAAGTATTTTGCCTGCATGTATGTCTGTGTACCTTATGCATGAATGTCTGTGTACTTTATGCATGCAGTACCTGCAGACGCCAGATCCCCTGGGACTGGAGTTATAGACAGTTGTAAGCCATGTGGGTGCTTGGAATCGAACCTGGGTCCTATGGAAGAGTAGCCAGTTCTCTTAACATCTTTCTCTTATGGTCTTTAAAAACCCACAACATATGGCAGCAATCATATTGAGCACACCTGGAGCTTAGGCCTAAAAGGGTCTTCCGGCTTCCACCACGGCCCTTTCACAACCTGAACACCTTGTACTTTTATGAAGCTCAAACAGCCACTTGAGGAGTGTGTGTGGGTGGGGGATGAGAAGCCACATAGAGAGATGGTCACCAGCACTAAGGGTATCAGACACATGAATGACATCATATTGGACCCTCCAAGTCAAGAGATGATACCAGGGGAAGCCAACAAAACTTCCCAAGTGGCCAACGCACTGCACCAGGGCTGGACTGCTCGTGATGGCCATGTACTCTCAATGGCATCTCTCTAAAGAGAGTTAAACATCCCACGGACTCCAGTGGAACTGGAGCACTTTGCCCTCTACTCTGAAAGTTCCCATTCCCCTCTCTAGACTGTCAGTGCCCTGAGAGCAGGGATCATGATCTATCTTCACAAACTGGGGGCCTAGCACAGAGCTTTGCCCATAGTCAGGCAGCAAGAAATTTGGCTGATTCAGAACCCCAGATTCAATCCTTAAGAGCAGGATGTGAGGCACCAAAGCCGGTAGTCTCTGCAGTTTTAAAGTTGTGGAAGATTGAAATACGTACAGCAGAGCCAGGAAGGCAGGGGTCTAAGCCTAGGGACCCTACTGGCCTGGCCAGACAAACACAGCCCTCTCTTGGGTCAGTAGTGAGAGCCCAGCTCTTAGCTGTGGCCCTGGTAATGTCAAGGTGAGGTTGGACTCTTGGTTCCACCTTGAGCTCTCATTACTCAGCAGCTTCTGTTCAGAAGTGGGTGATTTATGGGGCTGAGAGGCAGCTCAGCTGGGAGAGGACTTGCCTAGCACGCATGGAGCCCTGCTGCTGTCTTCAGTACCACAGAAAAGTAGGAGTGATGGAACAAGTCAGTGATCTCAGCACTTGGCACTCAGGAGGAGGAAGATGGTCAGAAGTTCAAGGTCATCCTAGGAAGGTTAAGGCCAGCTGGGGCTAGAGATCCAGCTGAGAAAGAGAGAAAAGGTGGGGGGGGGAAGTAGGGAGGAGAGAGTAAGAACACTTAAGCTCAGCTTGGAGGTGGAGTTACACACCCGTCATCCTAGTATTGGGGAGGTAGAGGCAGGAGAATCCTGAGTTCTGACTTGAGCTACACAGCAAGACCATATCTCAAAAACCAAATAACAGAAACTAGAGACAGGGGTCTCCCTTTTTCTGTGACTCCGGTTCTTCTTTGGCCATCTGGGGCTGGAGCCGGGAAAAGGGTCCACTGGGTCACCATGACCCCTCTGGCTGGTGCGTGGAAATTATCCTTCTCCAGGAGAAAGGAAAGCAGGAAGGAAGGGTGGAGACAGGTGAGGAGGGGTTGGGGATTGCCTGACGCCCTGCCCAGATTCCCCCCTGACCTACAGATTAAAGTTCAACCCCTTTTTGGTATGCAGAGCCCTTCCCAGGCTGGGCTCACCTATGGCCACAGCCTTATCTCCCTCTCCCTGCTCTGCCCTGACAACCTCAGAGTTGTGGGAGCCGATGGCTGGTGGCTGACTTGTGAGGAGGGCTCTGATTCTGTAATGCCCCCGCCCCCATGAGTGATGCCCTCCCTGAAAAAGCCTAGTTCTTAGCCAGGCCTTCTCCAGCAGCAACTGCTGTCCCAGCTGCAGTCAGTCTGGTAATACAGAGGGACCACTCATTCATTCTTTTGCTCATGCATGCATGCTTTCATTCGTTCCTGTACTTAGTGAACATCTGTAGGAATCAGCACGAGTGTTTGCTTCCAAAGACTCTACAGGACCGGTTTGTTTTATTACTAGGCCCATCCCTCCAGCTGTGGGATGCAGAATGGTTAGTGTCACAGGCAGGAAGGAGCAGGGAGGCCGGAAGGCTGGAGCCTCTAAGTGGTTCAAGGAAAGGGTACACCTGGCCAGATCTACAAGTGAGAGACCTAACAGATGAGCCCCATGGTAGGCTACAAATAGGGACAAAGAGAGCAAGAGAGGGTGTCTTGACTTATTCCTCACGTTTTTTGGCTTGAGAGCTGTGTCTTTCCCATTAGCACTGGGCTGCTATCTTCTCACCCAGAGGGTAGATCAGAAAGAGGAGACCTATAGGAGAAAGACGCTTAGCAGGAGGGGGACCTCAGAGAGGGAACCTGCAGGAGGGGGGACCTCAGAGAGGGAACCTGCAGGAGGGGGGACCTCAGAGAGGGAACCTGTAGGAAGGGCACCTCACAGAAGGGCAAGTTTGCTCTCTGCCAGGGGGTATAAATGTTGAATGAAGCCATTTTATCCATCTGCTCACAGTATTCTTGAAACATGATTTCAAAATACACCAAAATCAGATCTCATACAAAGTGATAAGTTAACTGCCGGGAGTAGGGGGCATGAGGGATGGGGTGGAGCACAGAGGTGGGTGTAACATTCTGTTTTCATTCTTTATGTAAAAGAGAATAAACTAAAGGAAGCTTTGGAAACAAACATTTATGTAAATGATGCCCCAATATAAGGGTTATGTACATATGTAGATTATATGAAATAAGCACTCATAGGGAACACAATGTCCTACTTATTTGTTTTACTGTATTTATTTATGGTGTGTGTGTGTGTGTGTGTGTGTGTAATGGCACATCTGTGGGAGTCAGAGAAAAACTTGTGCTCATCAGTTCTCAAATTCTGCCATGTGAGGCCCAAGGATCAAACTTGGGTCATCAGGCTTGGCAGCAAGTTCCTTTCCTGCTGAGCCATCTCTCCAGGCTCTTAATATTTTATTTTTAATTGAAAAGGTAACTGCTCATTGTGAAACACTTAAGTAATATACAAACAATGGAAGCTGGGCGGGATGGTGCAGGCCTGTAAGCACAGCGCTTGAGAGGTGCAGGAAGAAGCAGCAGAAGTCCAAGGTCTTTTTCAGCCACATATGAAGTTGGAGGCCAGCCTGGGCTACATGAGACCCCATCTCAAACAACAACAAAAACCTACCCCACGTGAACTGCAACCACCTTTTCCCTACACAACAAACCAGAACATGGGATTATTCTAGTTTCTGCGGCTTTCTTGTCTCCCCAGGATATTACAGTCCTGTGGAAGAATGAGTTGCGGTCATGATTAAGCCAGAGGTTCCCAAGTTAAAAAGCTAAGGTTCAAAACCCAGGGGTGCCACAGCCAGCAGCTATGTGATCTTGTGTTGTATGTACCCCATGGTGCCTCAGTTCTCTCGTTTGTGAAATTGTGTATACAACAGAGGTCTTCCTTTCCTGCTTTCTCTCTCTCTCTCTCTCTCTCTCTCTCTCTCTCTCTCTCTCTCTCTCTCTCTCTTTTCCCTTCATCCCTCCCTCCCCCCTCCTTTCTTTCTTTTTGAGACGAAATCTTGCACTATCACCCTGATGGGCCTAGAACAAGATACATAGCTCCGAGTGGCCTCAAACTTGCCCTGGCAGTCAGGCTCTATAGATGTGAAAAAATCAGGAAGCGGGGAAAGAGGTGGAGGAGAGCTCTGATACATAGTAACTTTTCCAATCAGGAAGACTCCCACTTACCAACAGCTACAAAGTATAAGATGTATCAAAATCCTCCAGTCCGGAAGACTCGCTCAGCAGTCAAGGCACTTGATGAGCAAGCCTGAGGAAGACGGAGCCCAGTGTACAAAGAGACCCAACTCTCAGAGTTGTCCACTGACCACACACACACACACACACACACACAGATTTTAAAAATTAAATCTTCCGGTGATCCTCTATTGGAGATGTTTAAACTACCCCCATTTCCTTCACAATTCTACATGGTTCTGAAGAAAACACCTTGGAAAATCTTTTTCTGCACACGGCGTGCACATTTGCCTTCTCTTACAAAGTAGTATCAGTTGCTGTCGGCCATGCATGCATGTTATATAAATCCCTGTGCATGAACCCTTCCCCAATTCCTTTGGCCAACACTAGCAATTAGCAATTTTAAAAAACTAAGTTCTAGCAAATAAGTGTATTTGATCTCATTATCTTTATTTGCATTTCCTGGGTTTTTAGTAAAGTTGAATATTATTTTGCATGTTTATTAACACATTATTTTTTTTTAATGTATTATTTTTTGCATTTATTTGTGGAAGGCACATGTCACATGTGTGCCACAGCCTGCACATGGAGATCAGAGGACAGTTTTCAGGGGTTTCTTTAGTTCTCCATGTGGGTTCCAGGAACTGATCTCAGCTCATCAGACTCGATTCAGGTGTCTTTACCTCTGAGCCGTCTCTCTTGCCCTTTATTTTGTTTTTGAGAGTAGCCCTGACTGACCTGGAATTCAACTTGTAGACCAGGCTGACCTTGAACTTTCAGAGATGCTACCTTCCTAATGTTAGAGGCAAGTGCCACCATGTGTGGCTCAATGCCATTCAGTCAGCCCAGATGATTTACATTTTCTATGAAATTATGAAGTTTAACTTGATTGTGTGTAACCATTTTTGTTTGTTTGTTTTGTTTTGGTTTGGTTTGGTTTTTCGAGACAAGGTTTCTCTATGTAGCCCTGGCTGTCCTGGAATTCACTTTGTAGACCAGGCTGGCCTTGAACTCACAGAGATTCACCTGTCTGCCTCCCAAGTGCTAGGACTAAAGGCATGTGCCACCACTGCCGGGCTATAACCAATTATTTAATGTGATAATATTCTTCATTTCTGTAATGATGCTCTTATTTCTAAATTGGTTTGTTTGAACCCATTTTT
>LZPO01007974.1:134405-144749 GCA_001675575.1 Neotoma lepida | reverse complement strand
TGTGTGTGTGATGGTGTGTGTGTGTGTCATGGTGTGTGATGGTGTGTGTGTGTCATGGTGTGTGTGTGTCCTAGTATGTGATGGTGTACGTGTGTGTGATGGTATGTGATGATATGTGTAGGTCAGAGGACAGCTTTGTGGAATCAGATCTCTCCTTCTACCTTTATGTGGGCTCCAGGGATCAAACCCACATCATTATTTTACCCACTGAGCCATCTCACCAGTCAAGTTTTGGGGTCTGGCTGTAGCATAGGCTGGACTCAATCACACTCCTCCTGTTCCAACCTCTTGGGTGCAGAAGATTTTATATTTTAAAAGAATCCCTTGTTGGAACTGTAAGATCTCACGGTTAAGCAAACTTTCAAAGAAAACAATCAGGAGATAGTTCATGCCTCGGAGCTACTTGAAGTTATAGGTCCAATTCTTGGTCTAATCACATCGACTTACTTAGTGCACATGGCTGTGCAAAGAGGGGGATGTGAGAACTCATCACTTCACCATCAAGAGCTGTCAATGAAAGAGCTGGGAGTGCTGGTGCATACCTAGAGAGGTGGTGGCAGGAGGATCAGGAGTTCAAGGTCATCCTTGGCTACCTAGCAAGGTCATTGTATTACATGATGCACTATCTAAAAAAACAGTGAATCAATTGCAGATGGCATGCCTGTGTAATTTAGCACTCTAGCACTTGGGCCCCTGAAGCCCACTGTTCTTGAGTTCAATGGCTATATATTGAGTTGCAGGCCAGCCTAAGATGCCAAGAGACTGGATGGACAGACAGAGAGTTGTCAGTGAACTAATAGAACGTGTGTACATAAAGGCTCGCATTTTTTAGAAGCCACAAAGTCCATAACTTTAGCTGTTTTGCTTCCCTTTGAAATCAGAAAACCAAATGAAAACCTGTCTTGTTTGCTTGTTGGTTGGCTGGTTTGGTTTTGGGGTTTCTGAGACAGGGTGTCAGTCACTTCATAGTCCTGGCTGACCTNGAGCTCACTATGTGGACTAGGTTGTCTCTGAACTTCTGGTGAGCCTTCTGCCTCTACCTACCTCCCAAATGCTGGGATTATATAGGCACGAGGCCACCGTGCCTGTCTCCTTAACAACAACATCTTATGATATAGTCAGTTATTTGCAGAGAATTGAGAACTCTACAGTGTCACCCTAAGTCCTATTCTATTCACACCTTAGTACTCAATATCACAGAGTCTGTGTTTCTAGCTTTGAGACACTGAAGGAAAGCAATGTTCAGCACTCTTTCATTGGTAAGCTGATTTAAAACCAGGACATTAGATGATGTGTCTTGTGGGAGCAGTCAAAAATGTTTGCGAAATCAAAGAAAGTCTCTATACTGTTGTGAGAAAAAAATATTATGGTGGTTGTTCCTATTTAAACAACATTGGGCCCAGGATGGGTGGTTCCGCACAGCTCTGGTGGTGGATACGCCAGGTGGATAATGGCTCTAGCTGGATTGTAACGCAGGTAGAAAAGAGGAGGANTTTGCTTTACTGAAGGGAAAAACATTGAGGACTTGGAAGGAAAAACACATTCCTCCAGGCATTATGAGTACTTACTTCACTGACAAAATATGACCAGTGTGCAGAACACAGAACAGGTGTACAATATTTTTAGACAAACCTTGGCATATACCGTGGGTCGCATCCCTTCTGTCTATACACTCAAGTGTTGCAAAAATAATTGCGGAAAAGTCACTTAGATAAAAAGAGCTAGACATTGCTTTTATGCTTTTTTTTTTTAATTTTAAACACTGAATCTTAAAGTCAAACATAAGCCTGCTTTCCATCCATAAGACTGTGGCTGCCTTTATGCACTGGTTCTCCATATGTCGTCCTATAGTTCCTGAGGGTCGCTTTCTTCTTTAGCACTGTTGTGAGAGCTGGAAAAACACAGTGCCGTAGACTCTTTTGGAGTCTGAAGGATGGGTTGTGCTGATTTCAAACAATTTCACGGGGCTGGAGACATGTCTTGATGGGTAAGAGCCTTATTACATAAGCATAAAGACCTGCATTTGGATCCCAGAACCCACATAAAAAACCTGACATGGTCACATATACCATATATCCCAGCACTGTGAGGTCAGGAACAAGAGGATCACTGGGGCTTGCTGGCCACCATGCTAGCTCCAGGTTTAGTGAGAGACTCTGTCTGAAAGGTTAAGATAAGAGTGATCGAAGACACCTGATACTCTTCTTAGCCTCTGCACACACAAGTGTGTACACATACACATGTGCACATACACCACACACATGTGCTACATTCACACACACATACATACCAGACATGTATTATGACACATTAATGCATAATTCCTTTAGACCACAGAGTGTGACAATCATGGACATGCACTAGTCTAGCCTGGTCTATGTGTTGGTGACAGAAGAGAATACTATCATTATTGTACCAATAAGGCTTAAGAAATGGAATCATATGAGCTGGGCATGATGACATGCATTTGGGAAGTAGAAGCAGAAGGATCAGGCCTTCAAGAACAACCTCATCTGTAACACACACACACACAGACACAGACACACACACATGAAGAATCACAAGCCCATACATATGTTACCCATGTAACAGGGTCCAGATTCCTGGTGACACAGGTTCAGCCCACTAGGAATAAAAAGCCTCGTACTTTTTTGCTTCAAATAGTAGTGCTCTTCAGGTGGGTTTTCCCTACCCTTTCTCCCACCCATCACTTCATCTCTAGTAAGGATTTGCCTTATTTTGGAGTGAGCATGCCTGTTCTTCCTCACCCCGATTTTCCGCATATGTCTCACCATTTGCCTACTTCTTCCCCAGAGCACCCCTGTTCCCCTGTAAGCTACCCACTGTTCTGAGGTTCTGTTGCGCACCAGTGACTTACTTTCTGCTAATTCCCTCCCGTTTCCAGGAACCGCCATGGGGATGCTGAACCATTTCTAGACAGCTGAAGATAGCTAAACCCCCACAGCCTCTCTAGTAACTAAGGTGGCTCCAGGGGCTCCTTAACCAAGGACTGAGAACAGCACGGAAATGCTGTGCCTTTCTGAGTCTTCCACAGAGTCAGGAGAAGAGAAAGCGTTTGTGTGTGTTGTAGAATGGGAGTTGGGCATAATGCCAGGAAATACGTGGCTTTTTTTTCTAGGAGATTTTTATTGTTATTTGGTTTCTATTTCTTTTCTTTCTTTCTTTCTTTTTTTTCTTTTCTTTTTCTTTTNTGAGTCCTCTGCCAGAGCAGCAAGTGCTCTTAACCACAGCCATGTCCCTAGCCCTGCTATTTATTTTGTTGATACAGAGTTTCATATAGCCCAGGCTGACCTCAAATTTGCTATGCGGTCAAAGCTGGCCTTGAACTCCTGATTTTCTGGCCTCCATCTTCTAAGTGCTGAAGTACAGGTTTGTGTTGCCACCCCCAGCCTTTAGGTGTATATAAAAAAGGGGTGGGGCATCTTCCAGGCCGAGTGATAGGTGTGTGTTCTGTCTCTGCTCTCCAGATCTGGGAGCAACGAGAGGGCACCTGAAGACTGCTGGCCACACTACACTGGGACTGCCTGGAGATCAGCATCCCTTAGTGGAGGCTTTACAGAAGGTCTGAGACACACAGGTGGACGGCTGTTGATGGCTACGTGTGTGTCTCCTACGTGTGTGTCTCCTGTGTGTGTCTCCTACGTGTGTGTCTCCTGTGTGTGTCTCCTACGTGTGTGTCTCCTACGTGTGTGTCTCCTACGTGTGTGTCTCCTGTGTGTGTCTCCTACGTGTGTGTCTCCTGTGTGTGTGTCTCCTTTCCTTTCTCCCCCAGTTTGAAGGAAGGTAGAAAGTCTTCCATGTTCCTTGTCAATGCTGATTTTGACAAAGTCACAAAGTCTTTGGGATTCCAGAGGGAATGACCAACCTCAGGAGCTAGGTACTTC
The DNA here is from genome assembly GCA_001675575.1 of Neotoma lepida. Classification (NCBI taxonomy): domain Eukaryota; kingdom Metazoa; phylum Chordata; class Mammalia; order Rodentia; family Cricetidae; genus Neotoma; species Neotoma lepida. The sequence goes on along the minus strand of LZPO01007974.1, from coordinate 140,844 downwards.
TAACAGTCAATGCTTACACCGTCCTGACCAAGTTAGATGTTGCTCTAAGCCCCTGTGAATTTGAACTAATTTCAATCTCTATGGAGCACACCTCTGGAAGTTGTACCATTCCTCCCTTTCAGATGAAGAAATGGAGACAAAAAGCTTTGAGCTATGGGATTCTATTTTGCACCTTGTTCTTACAGTGGTTGCCTTCAATAGGTCAACTCTATCTATTCAACTCTCTCTCTCTCTCTCTCTCTCTCTCTCTATCTATCTATCTATCTATCATCTATCTATCTATCTTATTTATCTATAATCTAATTATTTATTGTTTTTTTCAAGACAGGGTTTCTTTGTGCAGCCCTGGGTGTCCTGGAACTCACTCTGTAGCCCAGGCTAGCCTTGAACTCACAGAGATCTGTTTGCCTCTGCCTCTCGAGTGCTGGGATCAAATGTGTGCACCACCAAGCCTGGCTAATAGGTTGACTTTATAATGAACCACCCTTTATAGGAGGATACCTCATGTTCTCCTCTGGCTTCTTTGGGAGCACACAGATGTATACACACACATGTATACACACATATATACCATATGCACATTTGTATACCCATAGACACAAATAAAACAAAGAAGATTTATCTGAGCTGAGGTAGAATGTCTAACTAATATGTGTGAAGCCTCATATTAAAGTACCACATAAACTAGGCATGGTGGTACACGGCAGTAATCCTAGCACTTGGGAGGTGGAGGCAGCTGTACCAGAAGTTCAAGATTACCCTTGGCTACATGGAGAGTTTGAGGCCTCTCCCTGGGCTACATGAGTCCTTGTCTCAAAAAACAAGAAAGAAAGAAAACAAACAAAGCCCACAAACAACAAAACCCCAATCTTGCTTAGGTAGAAGGTCATCTGAGGTAGTCTTTACTCCAAATTCCCCTCACCTGTAGGTGCCCAGCAACCCTAAACTGGTTTTAATACCAGCCTTTGTCAGGCATACTCAGGTGCTGACAAGCCAGGTACTAGCTGTGCTTGCTGACATCACTACTGCACTCTGGCTAATCAGACTGAGAAGTAGCCACAAGCACTTCACAGTCTGAAGTCTTTGGTCCTGGCCTTCACTCCGACATGTTATAGCAAAAGAGATGTATCAAGTCACATGGCTCCTGCAGGCTCAGAATTTCATTCTGGTTCCTAAATTCTTGCTTAGGCGGGGGTGGGGGGTGGTGGAAGGTGTTCCACTCTAGAAATTTGTTCACAGAGCCACTTGCTGGGTCAGGCCCTCCTGGTGCTATACACACACAGACCATCTGAAACCTCTCAGGGAGCTGCAGTCTAGCAGAAGTTAGTGCACAAGTCCAGTCATTATCCCAGGCCACAGTGGATGTGTGAGCCACACACAGAGAGACCGTGCGACTTTGAGAAGCTCTAGGCTGGCGTTGTTAAATCATACCGAAGGGGCCAAGTGTTCACTGAAGTCCCTAGGGAAGCCTGGGCCTCCTCCATTGCCCAACTGCAGTGGAGGGGCAAGAGAAACTGACAAAGACGTGGGCATGGCTCCTGGTCACCTGGTGTGTGGGCAGTAGGAGGAATACGTGTGGCTCCCCTTGGGGGAAAGGCAGAGGAAATCAAAAGACAAAATTCTGTAGCTCCTTGAAGAAGCTGCCTTTGAACTTGGGAATCTTAACCCCCACCAACCACTGTTCCACGCTTTATGTGGAATCACTGTGAGAGATGGTTTAGAACCTCCTTATTCAGCAAACCCAGAGGTGGAATGGGCAACAGGTTGGAAGTTCAAGGGCAGAAGCGTCTGTAACAAGGGGAGGGATTAGGTTGTGTAAGAGTTGAGGCTCTGATTCCAGCCTTTCAAGACAGGTTTGCAGTTTATGAGGGGCCTGGAAACCTCCTCAGGCAAGAGGCTCCCTCTAGGGGTGGCTTGCTTTCCTGCTTTTTGTATGAGTTTTGCGATGTCAGTGTTTGTACAAGGTTCCACCCGTCCACAAGTCCACCTTAGTGGAAAGAGCGTCCATTGCACAAACTCAGACCGGCCCCCACCCCCAGGTCACTCTCATGTGCCACCCTTATTGCCACACCCAGGCCCTGGTGTAGGAAGCAAATTTTTATGAAACTTAATTGTTTTGCCTGTCCTGTTTGGCTGCCTGAAATAGTTTCCAGTTGGGACAGAAATCAAAAAATGAGACTTTGAGGGCCAAGGAGAGAGATGGGTGGCAGAGTGCTTGCCTTGCGTGCATGAAGCTCTGGGTTCGATTCCTGCCACCACATTAAATCAGGCCCGGTAACACAAGCCTGTCAATCCAGCCCTGCTTAGGCAGGAGATTAGAAGTTCAAGGTCATCTTTAGCTACCTGAAGATTTTGAGGCCTGCCTGGGTTATATGAGACACTGTCAAAAAAGAAAGAAAAAAATAGGAGAGAAAAAGACTGAGGTTTGGAGCTGGGCCTGTGGGGAGTGTCTATAATCTCAGCGCTGGAGAGATGATGCAAGGCCTGGGCTACATAGGGAGACTCTGTTTGGAAAACAAGAAGCAAACGAAGAAAAACCCCACACACTTTGGAGGGAGTGCTTTACACAAAACTTGTGCAGAATTTGCCCCATGTAACTCTTCCCCATTGGATAACATCTACAGCTGTCTCCTGTGGCTGAGCACTCTGTGGTCTGCTGAGAACACCTTCACAAGCTAGCCGTTCTCTCCCACAGATCTGAGACTGTTTAGAGAGCATGGCTGGTCTGTCCACACAGAGCCTGCTTTGGTATAGAAAGCACAAGTGTCTGGTCCAGGTCTTGGGCCAAACTTACCAGCAGGAATGAGTGCTCAGGACTCCCTGGTAACACTAACGCTCATGCTAGAGCATTCTGTGGGAGCGCAAGGAGCTCAAGAAAGCCTCCAGATTACCTCTCTCATGTAAGCTGTGTGTGTTGGGGTGGGGGGTTTAGACGAGGTTGCACCCCAAGCTCATCCGTGGTAGCTATGCCCTGTTCAGTCAGACCTACTCAGACATATTTTCTCCCTAGAGAAGTATTAAAAATGTTACTTGTCGGGCTGGAGAAATGGCTCAGAGGTTAAGAACACTGGCTGTTCTTCCAGAGGTCCTGAGTTCAATTCCCAGCAACCACACGATGGCTCATAACCATCTGTAATGAGATCTCGTGCCCTCTCCTGGTATGCAGGCAGAACACTGTATACACAGCAAATAAATAAATCTTTTAAAAAAATGTTGTCAGGGCTGGTGTGATGNGCGTATTTGATATATAGATATCAGGCATATTCTCTTTCTCCACATAGAATAACTTAAATCCATAGCGGAGGTCAAGCTGGCTTTGAACATGTCCCCTCATGAGAAACCCAGGGAGAAAGGCTTATGATCAGAGAGGAAGCCATTGCAAAAGGGAGCCATCCATCTCTATTCCTGATCTATGGTGGAGGTTATTATGCATGTGGCTAAATGTATGGGCTTCAGAGTCCTGGGGGCCCACCCAGGCTTGGTCCCTGCTTGCTCGGGGACCTGGACAAATCATTCCAGTTCCCTGAGCATACTTCATCATCCCTGAAATGAGGAGACTATTAAGTGGGGGTGAATAACATACACCTCACAGGGTTACAAACACTTAATGATATAATACATGTGCAGCACACATTAAGTGCTGTTAGCTCCCAGTAATGGAAACAAGCCTGTCACCAGGGTATTTAATTGGTCAAAGGGATCCACCTCGTAGGAGGCCCAGGACAGAGCTGGGTCACCCTCAGTGTGTCATTGGAGCTGGATTCTGTTCATCCACAAACACTTGCTTCTCTTATTAGGACGCCAGCGTGTCCTACTAAGAATGGGTTGTGATGATGGGAAAAGATCGTTCTGAGTCTGTTACTGGTCATACCAGGGCTAAGAGGCTGTTGGCACATTTATTCTGTTGCTTCTTGTGTGCTGAGATAAAGTCCCTGAAATGAGTCAGTGAGAACCAGGCTCCCTGCTCCTAGGCACTGGGGCTGGGAATGAAGGGTGGAGAAACGGCCTGAGGGGTCTCCCTAAAGGCTGAGAGCACCCACCTCCACTCGTGTTGTCTCCTCATCTCTGTTTATTGGGCTGTCAGCTGCCCAACCCAGTGGATATGGCGGGACAGGGGTGGGGTTTCTCTATTTCCTCCCTTTCTCCCCACCCTTCTCCCCTCTCCCCTTCCTCTCTCCAGCCACCCTCCTCCTGGACCCTTCCCTGCCAACAATGAGATGACATTTTGCTCTCTGAGGTAGCTGTGGGCAGAGGGCCATTCTCCTTCTCTGGTTCTTGTTTTAGCCCCCGGCAGAAGCACACAAAGGCAATTATTCCCAACCAACCGGAGCAACTGGCCCCAGGGCAGTCAGCCTCTGGAGGGCACCTGGGCTACTATTATTATGNCATTTACAGATGAAGATGCCAAGGCACAGAGAGGCCGCACAGCCCAGGCAGTCTGTCCCAGGAACTCATGCTCTTTCATAACCTTGACCTTTCCTNGTTGGTAGCCACTGTGGGCAGCAAGGAGACTTGAGGACCCTAAAGCTAAACTGTCTTGTCCCTTTATTTTTTTACTGATTGATTCATGACAGGGGCTGAGAATTGGGCCTGGAGCCTCACATGTTTGTCTTTTTCATGTCTTATTTATTTTTAATTGCACTCTGATTAATTTTGAAAAGGATACATGTGTGTCATAGCACTGTATGGAAGTAGGGGTCACCTTTGAGATGTCATTTCTCTCCATCTACCACGTGGAATCCGGGGATCAGGCTTGGTAGCAAGNACCTTTACCCACTGAGCCATCTTGTTGGCCCCTTTCTTACTTTTTATATTGAGTCAGGGTCTTTGCTAAGCTGTCCAAGCAGGCTTTAAGCTCACTCTGTCCTAGGCAGGCTTTGAACATGTGATCTTCCTGCCTTGGCCTCATGAGTAGCTGTGATTACAGGCCTGTATCTTCAAGCCTGGCTTGGTCCCTCTTTAAAGACTTCCACAGTGCAATTACAACAGCAATGACCACAAGCAAAGCAATTCTTAGACCTTTAGTCAGGATGTCCCCACAAGAAACAAGATGACAGTGTGATATGGNCATCTCTGAAAGTATGCCAAGGAACCGGCCTGCTGTTAGCCGGCTTGGGAGGTGGCAGCCGTCACATGTCACTGTGTCAGGCCACGGGAGGGCTGAGTCTCTAGTTCCTACCAATCAATGGCTGCTCTCTGCCACAATCAGTTCACACTACAGTAGACTCACTTTCACCTGACAGTGTTGTGTGTGTATGTGTCTACGTGTACATGCGTATATGTATATGTACTGACTTTTCTAAATTTTCAAGAACCTCATTTGCATGAAGGTCTGTAAGCCTTCTGGGAGAAAAAGATATGAGGATCTCAAGACTGAAGTCAGGGCCTACCTACAGTGTGAGTGANTGGAGAGCCCACAGAGTATTGTTGGCCGTAAGATCATGAGACCGCATACCAGCAGATGGCTAAAAATGGAAACCCCTAGTGTCCTTGGCAGGACAAAAGCATGGCATTAAGGAGCACTAGAGATGCCTTGGGGCCCCTGGTGAATCTTCTGCCAGAGAAAATGATTCTGCTTTTTAGCTCATGACAGGGCTGTGCTGGCTAGGCCACCCTGGAGGATTCAGTGGCACACACAGAAAACACAAGAGCAATGGCACTTGAGATGCGCTCGATGTGACTGAAGAACTGAATTTCAAATTGTGTTTCTTCTGAGTTCATTCACGTGTCCTCAATACTGTGTGTACTGCAGAACATGGATTCACAATCCTTCTGTAAGGCTCTGTCCCCTCAGAGGCTAGGACCAGATGGAAACATTGGTAAGAACAGTCAAGAGGAGAGCTGCCACCAAGGGCCTCGGCCTCTGTGCAAAAATGACTCAAATATGTGTAGCACGCTGGAAAGGGCATAGCTAAAGCCAGGCCAACCCAGTGCCAGCTCTTCCATTCTTTAACCCTGTGACCAGAGGGAGGTTGCCTTTAACATTTAGTGTCTCAAAGTCAGCGTGTGTAAAGTAAGGGAAATGGTACCTGCGAGGCATCTTCCCCTCCATAAGGCCTGGAAGACTTACTTTATTCATTCACTGAATAACTACTTATTGATATCCTGAATGTCCTGGCCTTGGGCTGCTGGATCCAAGAAGCACTTTATCTTTTCCCTTCTAGGTTAGGGTGGGGTCTGCAAACGGCAAAGTAATAAAATAATGCCAGCTTAAAGAGGGCTGCCTGGGTATTAGCTACTCACTTTTGTTACTCTGAAAAAATATCCGACTAAAGAAACTTGANGAACAAAGGGCTCAGTCTGCCTCAGGATTTGAAGAATCACAGTTCATCACAGCAGGGAAGGCCTAGTGGCAGGAGCGTACTGTGGCAGGTCACATTGCTCCCACAGTAAGGAAGCAGAAAGAAAGGAATGCAGGTGCTCAGCTGGCTTTCTCCTC
>LZPO01007974.1:115342-134173 GCA_001675575.1 Neotoma lepida | reverse complement strand
ATCCAGCTGTCTCTACCTCCTCAGTGCTGGGATTGCAAGCTTACATCATCATGCCTGCATTTATGTTGGGGGTCCGGGGTTGGGGTCTGGACAATGAACTAAGGTCCTCATACTTGCAAGATAAGCACTGTGCCAACCGAGCTGACTCTCCGGCGCTTCTTTTTCCCTTTTTTGTTTAGTCTGGGATTCCAGTTCATGGGATGTTGCCACCCACATTCAGGGTGAGTCTTTCTTCCTTGGTTAAATCTCTCTGGAAGCACCCTCCCAGACAGGCCCAGAGATGTGTCTCCTAGGTGCTTCCAAATCTAATCAAATTGACAATGAAGATGAACCATCAGAGGCTGTGAGGGTTGAGTCAGACAGCTTATGTGAAGGACACAAGTCAGCAATATGGGGACTCAAGTATCTGCCCCTGTATGTGGAAGGTCCTGCTTCCTGACTGTTACACACAAAGGACACAAGACAGCCACTATCCACTATCCTCTGCTGTTTGCTAGACAGAGCTGCATAGGTCCCTCCCCATAAACCAGAAAACCAAGAATCAAAATGTCTTCANCTTCATCCTGCCAAGGCTCTGGCAGATTCCTCAAGACTTGGAAGGGGCAGATAGCATTGGTGTGTTGGGGTACCCTGCACCTTCCCAGGGATGTGCTGGGAAGAGGCCCCACCTCTGGGCCAGTCTGGACTAGTACATGCAGGGGCAGAGTCCTGGATTCCCTTCATGTGAATGAGCTTGAAGGAGACCATTATTATTAGGCATCTGGGTGTCAGGGTTCCCTGTCCTAAGTTAACTTGGGATATGAACACAAAGACTCCAACCTGACCTTGAAGAAGAAGGGTTGAGGGGTTTGGGAGCCTAAGACGTGGGAGGAGAGGACTGGCCAGCACGCCCACCTGCCTGTCTACACTCTTCCTTGGGAGGTTCCCCTGGAAGCTTATCCTTCCTTCCTCCTGACACAGCCTGAGAGAGCAGTGTCACTTGACCTCAGGGCACATTCCAGAATGAGGGNACAGCCAAGAATAGGACCCAGGAGCCCTGCCACCCTCCTGCCTGCATTACTCACACATTCTCTAGAGAGGAGGAGAAGGGAGCCCTAGGCTCCTTGGGGAGATGGGATGAGAAAAGGAGGTATGCAGGAGTGGGGCTAAGAAGGAAAGACCCCAGAGGAACCCTTCTTGGCCCATGGGGGTCACAAAATGTAGTGGCCACACATGGCCCTCCTCCCACATCCTGTGTTCATCCAGTGAACCCCCTTGTGAGCTCTGAGCAGGCCGCAGCGTTCCTGGAGCCCCTGGCTGTTACTCTGATTTGGGTCAGCACCAGCCTAGAGGGAGGCCAGGCTTGGAGAAGAGGCTGAGGCAGCCTAGGGACAGCAGAGCCTTCTTCCCCCAAGGAGCCTACTGCTGAAGGATGGGGCGGTATAAGGCTAATGTCTGGCTCAGGAATCTAGGCCATGACTGCAGTTGTGTGTGACGAAGCTCATCACGTGTCCAGGATGTAAACAGCTCTGGGGTGATGTGCCTGCAAATGACTGGCTAGAACCACAATCTGAGGAGGCATCTGGGTTCAAGATTGGACTCGTCACTGCCCATCCAGGCAGGGCAGGGCACATGGGTGCGTGTGTGCGTGCATGTGTGTGTGTATTTCATACGCTAGTAGAAACAGTGTAACAAAAGCATGCAGAGTTCTCAATAGCAGTACACAACCCTTGGCTTTGCCGTTTGGCAGCTGTGTGATCCTGGGAAAGTCTCTTGTGCGTGCACATGTGCCTGTGTGTGTGTGCAGGTGTGCTTGCCAGTGCCTGCACACATGGAGGCCAGAGGCTGGTGGCAGGTGTCTTCTTCTGTTTACACCCCACCTTATTTTATTATTATTTATTTATGTACTTATTTTTTATATACTTATTTATTGTGTGTATGTGGGGTGAGCATTGCCACAGTGTGTGTGTGTGTGTGTGTGTGTGTGTGTGTGTGTCTGTGTGTGTGTGAGTAACCTGTGGGAATAGATTCTTTCTTTCTACCATGTGTTACCTAAGGATTGAACTCAGGCGTGGCAGCAAATTCTTTTACTCACTAAACCATCTCTCTCCCTCCATATTTTTGGAACAGGACTTCTTACTGAACCTGATACACACATTCAGCTGGCCTGGCTGGCTGGGCAAGGCCCCACTATCCCCCTGAATTCACCTCCCCAGCACAGACAGGGATGACAGGTGGTACCCAGATTTTTACATGGATTCTGGGGATCCAAACTCGGGTCTTCATGCTCTTAATGAGCTACCTCCCTAGCCCCTATTTCTTATTTTTCTTTTGTTTTACCATTGCTTTTGAGATGGAACTTTGCTATGAAGCCAAGTCTGGCCTTGAACTTGAAATCCTCCTGCCACTGGCTCCCAAGGGCTGGAATTGTAGCCCTGTGCTTTGGCGCACGGCTATGTAAATTTCTCATTACCCTTGCCTTATTTTTCCCACCTACAAAACGGCATTGTGCCTCATACGATCTGTGTAGACCACAGGAGAAGGTGCTTGGTGCCACAAAGTAAACTCTGTCAGCCTGATGCTATCATCACGGGACAGTTGGAGATCACAGCCGAGGGAAACAGCCACAAGGCTATGTGTTACTACTGTCTCCTTTCCCTAGTTGGGTTTTTGTCCTAGCCCTTGGGTGGTTTTCTGGCGCCACTGTCCAGAGGGTGACATCAGACTAGGGAGCAGCTGGTCAGACAATGGAGCAGAGTGTCCCAGGAGGCTGGGGTTCAGGAAGAGGGAGGGAGGAGGGTAAACAAAGCCACAGTGCCTTGCTTAGGGGTGGTGGGGACAGTTCTGGTCTAGTGTCAGCCAAGCCTGAATAGATTAGAAGAGCAGGCTGTGGTAAGGAGAGCCATTTAGCCTTGGGAAGTCGAGGAGTGAGCTCTGTCACAAACAGGAAAGCATGACAGGCCTTGCTGCAGGTGGCCCTGAGTTCCTTGCGTCCTGGAGCAGGATTGAGGCCATGTCTCTCCCACTGAGCCAGGTGACCTTCACAGGTTGCCTGGTACCCCTGCCCTAGAAACTCAAGTCAGCCTGAGAACCTGCTCACTGTTGGCCATTGCGTAAGGCCAGGCCAGCAAAGATGAAAAGACAAGACGGCATTTCAGGAAAAAAATCTATCTCACACAGCAGGTCAGAAATTGCCATAGTTTCTCAGTCACCCATCACCTCAGGACTCATAGCTTCTGAGCCCCATCTCAGGCCATGTAAGGGGCTCATTTCAGATGTCCTCTGTGAGAAACAGGAGCCGGCCAAGGCACAAGGCCCAGGATGATGAGGGGAGGTGTGAGGTCCTGCCACCCATCCTTGGCCAGGGATCTTTGCAGGGTAAAGGGGCCACTCCATGCCAGGCTGCAGTCTTACAAAGGTAACTGGTTAAATCCCAGGTCTCCCTAAGTGCCATGACTAGCCAGGCATCATAGTCAAACANGCCTGTAATCTCAGAACTTGAGAGACTGAGACAGGAGATTCATGAGTTTGAGACCCATCTGGACTACAGAGCAAAGCTGAGGTGAATCTGAGCTAGACTGAGAGGCTCTGTCTAAAACAAAACAAAACAAATCCAGGGTTGAGGAGATGGCACTTGCCTCAGGCATGAGGACCTGAGTTTGAATCTCCCATGAAGCCAGCTACAGGGTATAACACACACAACAACAACAACAAACCAGAAACATGATATTTTTCCCTNAGTGTTCTTACCACTCTCTGTGTGGCTAGGCATGAAGAGGTTCAGAGAGCAGGTTGGAAGTAGAGGCTGGATTCNGATCTTGGTGGGCCTGGTCTCGTGGGCTAGGTGGTCTCTGCACTGCCAGCCTGGCACTGTGGGTGAATCCCCTGAACTTCCCTCTCCACCTGGGGAGCAGAACAGTGAACTGGGTCTAACCGTGAGGTTTAGACTCCTCTGTTTGTATATGTGAGCTAAAGTGGCATGTAATGGCTGTGACTGGTGCCTGGGCACTTGCCCCTTGGGCTCTGAGGGTATTTGTTGGACATTGTCTGTCTCTTATACACATCTAGATGTGTATAAGAGACAGGTATATGTGAGCTAAAGTGGCATGTAATGGCTGTGACTGGTGCCTGGGCACTTGCCCCTTGGGCTCTGAGGGTATTTGTTGGACATTGTGGCCTAGAAGCAGGTTCAGCAATGTCCTCAGGTCTCTAAGGACAGAGTGGGATGACAGTCCTCGCCCTCACTGGATACCTGACCAGGTTGGAAAATGACCATGACTCATGCCATCCTGATGGCTAAGTTTCTTGCTCAGTGTTCTTCAGTAATGGTGTGGAGTTCCCACCCCCTGCCCTCTTTTCTCTCAAGAAATAGAAGCTTCTTGCCCCCTCTTCAAGCCTTTATTTTAGATGAAAATGGNTGCTCTAGCCTGGGCCGGACCTGGCCTGGATTCCTCCTTTGGGTATGGCCCTGGCATCCCCAGGGAACTGCAAGAGAGAGGTGTCTCTTTTGAGGGTCAGACAGGCTATGGGTTCCAGACACTTGACTGGGTCTGGGGAACAGCAGTAAGGCTGCTTAGAACCNAATGCNCTAAATGCCAGCATGAGCATTGTCAGAACTCAGCAGGCTCCCTGAGGACACTGGAGACCAGGCCTCAGCCTGAAGTCTAGACGTCATAGCTGAGCAGCGGCCTCCCCTGCTCTTCTCTCTCCCTCCTTCTCACTTGGACTCCACAGTATCAGAGGCGGGACTTTGCCCATGGCCCTGGTCCCCCACTGTGCCCCCCAGAGAGCACTTTAGACCACACGTCAGGGCCCTAGGCCTCTCTGCCTCTGCCTATGGACAAGTCACTCTGCCTTCTCTGCTTAGTTCATAGAACTCTGCTGAGCACCATAGTTAAGGAACCTCATGTCTCATAGGGGACCTGAAAACCTACTGTGTCCCTCCACTGCCCAAATATGGTCCCATTGATGAGACTTCCCTGCTAAGAGGTCGCCAGAACCAATGATGTGATTACAGACCCTTCCNCGCCTTCCCNNAAGAGCCACACATGGAGAACAGTAGACACTATGAATTTTTATTTAGTACNGTCCTCCTCCTATTGGAGGAGGGCATCCCACAATGCCTCCTTTGGAGGGATGTGGACAGAATGAAGGGCTGAAGAGGGAACAGGACAGGTGCAGAGAGATGATTGAGGGGTTCCAAATCCTCTACCCAGTGCCTGTGTGGCTGGGACCAGAAAAAACGAGTGATCTCAGAGCTGCCATCTCCAAAAGGCCCCTCCCAGGCCCCACCTAGATAGTTCCTCCCTCCTGAACTCTGCAGACACCCATACTCACCACCAGGTGGCAGCATCGAGCAATATTCCTTCTCTCTGGGCCCGCCTTCNCTNGGATTCCTGGGCTGTCCCCAGCCCCTCCTGCCTTTTGTCTTCCTTACTTCTCTTGCTACCAAAACAGATCCTGGAGCTTCTCCAAGGAAGTCCATGGCACATGAAAGAACACCATCCATCAGATGGAGGTGGCTGACTGCTGCCAATCACCCACTGGCTCCTAGGGGAGCCTAGGATNAGGACTTTGTGTTTTGGCTCAGCTAGCGGAGCAGAACGACTCTCTATGGTCCTAGCACCTGGCACCCAGGAAGTGNCCAATGAACAGAAGAAAAACCAACACACCAATGCAGCTAAGGAGAGAAAACNTGGATTTTGCTGGTGTGGTGACCTCAGGGACACAAACTGACCCCACCAAAGGCAGCCATCCCTGCAACCTCCATTAGAACAGGTTATATCTTGGGTTGGACTGTGCTCTGGCCTCCCACTGCTCACAACCCTTAATGAGAGGCNGTCTCTGTTTACAGGGATGCAGGAGGCAGTGGGGAAGCTATCTTAGGCAATCCTTGGACTCTACTATCTCTCCCCACATACTCTTTATGTGAGCTAAATCATTTAACAATGTAGATGCCATCTCTTTCTGACCCCTGGCGAGTAGACTGGGCAGAGGGACAGGGGTCAGCAAAGGGGGATGGGACCACCTGAGGGGACCACTCATGGGAAATAACTTACATGTGTTTCCTTCTCCTTTTGCCAACCTCCCTCCCAGCTAAAAAAGATATGGATCTTCTATTGAACCCCAAAAGCAGAGATCCTTTTAAGACCTATGGTGGCTTTCTTCTCACACGTTAGCTGATGTTTCCCCGCTGGCCGTGGCTGCCTAAGCTGATCTCGCCCGGTGGCTGACTGAGGGCAGGGGGTGGGTGGGTGGAGGAGGGTCAGGGTAGATGGGCCAGCTTCAGCGCAAGCCCAGGAAGTCCTTGAGGACATCGCAGGTTTTCTTGTGCATGACCTCACGAAGCTTCCTGACCCGCCGTGTGCTCGATGCGCCCACAAAACTATCAGGTCTCAGCATGGCCATGCCACCCTCCACCTCCCCCATGATGATGAGCGGTGTCTCGCCCACTGTCACGTTGGGGCAAGGGCAGGCCCAGTCTACGTGAAGCAGAGTGACTTCCAGCGGCTCCCGGCCCAGAAACTTAAGGCCCATCTTCTCATCTTTTAGGACCTCATCCACAGTCACCAGGGCACGGCCTGAGTCAGGCTCCTCAGTCAGCTCAGAGACCCTGCCCAGGATGACAAAATCACTTCGACAGAAGCTGGTGACTAGTTTTTGCCGTGGCTTGCAGGCCCGACAGTGCTGNTTGCCCCTTGGGAATGGACATGACTCCTCGCAGGCCTCGCGGCTTTCAAAGTTGTTGCCGTTGCCCTCACAGCCACCGTAGACGAAGGACTGGCATAGGCCTGTCTGACTGTTGTAGGCCCAGCGTGGCACATAGGCTTTGCAGGGCCCTTGCAGGGCGGGCAGGCTGCATGTGGCCAGAGGCCCACTCATACAAGCCAGCATGCAGGCCTCATAGGTCTCAAAGTGGTTGAGATTGCGATGGCAGTGGCCAAAGGTAAAAGTGAGGCAGTTGTTAGCCTGGGCATCGAAGTGCCAGCGTGTCTGCTCTTCTCCACAGTCCTCACTGTCNGGGGGCTTTAGGCACTCAGTTACTGGGAAAGCCGTGCCATTGAGACTGCTCTCTGAGGTGGCCCTTGCCTGACCCCCCCTGACCACTGACAATGGGAAGTCAGCCCTTAGGACTCCAGCAGCATTNTGAGCTGTACANGTGTATATGCCAGCATCTTGGGGCTGGGCATTGTAGATGACCAGCTGGGCAATGTTGGTGACCACCACATTACCACGCACGTGGTTGGGCCTCATGACCACATTCTCTCTATCCTCCAGCTGTTTCTCCCAAGTGAGCTCAGGCCGGGGCCGGCCCACCACATCACAGAGGAAACTCACGGTCTCACCCACGGTGACTGATTGATGGATGGGATGATTGAGCAGGGCCGGGGCTGCCATGTCCAGCCCCAGAGTCTCCGGAGAGGCCGTGGTAGGATGTACAGTGGTCTCAGGCGGTGGAGGGCTGGTGTTGGGCCAGGTGAAGTGATAGCGGCAGGTGACTACAGCCAGGGAGATGCCCTTGGAGCAGGCCTCAGCATCCATGTAGCAGCGGTTGTAGTAGGTGAGGCCATCAGAGGCGCAAGTGAAGCTGGGCTCNTTCTCACAGCGATCTTTGCACTTGCACACGGGCTGTCCATCCCAGATGTCACACTCAGAGCCCTGCTGCAGACACATGAAGTGATCACACGTGGCCTCCTTGGGCATGCCCACAGGGCCCTTCCTCCCTTTCACATCCATGTAGCGGGCTGCCACACAGCTCTTGGTCCCACACACGTTGGGGCAACACTTCTCATAGGTCTCACATTCCTGAAAGAGTCAGAGAGAGAGAGTTCTGAACAGAGAGGAAGCAAGAACAGATTCCCACGTCTCCCCCCAGAGGCTGTGACCTGAGGACTTATATACGTATATACACAAAGCACTTAATGTAGATAAGATTCCATGTAGACCCAGCACCTACTGTCTGTCAGGCTCTTGCCCATCTTCAGCTACTACTCTCTTCCAAGACCAAGGGGGTACAACCACTATTACTACTTTGTACATCATCTAAAACATAAGAGAGGTTAAACAACTTGCCCAAGATCACAGAGCTGGTAGTGTGGGAAGAGATGGGCCACAGACCTCCAAAAAGGGATATGCGCCCACTGCCATTTTCAAAATGAGAACATAGAGAGGCAGACAGACAACACTCAAGCCACAGAGATGAGGGGTGGCACAAAAGGGCGTCAGACTCCCTTAAGTGGGATCCTGAAAAGGAAAACCATATGGTTACCCAGATGAAGCATGNGCTTACAGTGTGAGGATGACTTTTTCTCTCTCTCCCGCTGNGGGAAGGATGTATTGGCTAACTTGAAGAGGTTTCATCTTGGACCCATGTTCAAGGCTAGCCACACCTATCTTCCGCCTGGAAGACCCCCAACACACACTGAAGCTGGGATATCAGAGAACCCTGGTGACCAGAAACAAAGCCCCCCTGTGTGGTATGAGCAAAGCCTGCTAGTCTGTAATCCCCTTCTGACTTCTGTGGAATCATGTAAGGCTTTACTTTAATTCTTCAAAATTAGCACATGCCACTAGAGCCAACACAGATGCCGGGTGCATGTGGCGCTTTGCACAATGTCACACCGTGTGGCTGGGCGGCTGGCTGGGCTGCTAATCCTCCACCAGGTAGTGGCTGTGTGAAGTAGTCCCCACCACACTGGCCTCTTGTCCTTCCCACTTTGATTCCAGCCTTTTTGACATTCCACATGAGCTAAGGGGGAAAGTCCTCCTCACCCGGGTGTGTGGGGCCCCCTCTTGGCTTNTCTACTGTTTCTCTCCCTTTCGGCTTAGAATAAGGACTTTGTTTTGAAAGCCTTGTTTGGCGTAGGCTTCTGGGCCACAACAAGGGAAACTTGGGAACAGAGATGGGTCATACCCAGAGCTGAGGTTCAAGGGAGAGAGAGCTTGAGAATGGAGGGTGGGTGGGGACAGAGCGACCTGTGAACAGGAAAGCTCGTTCCTTGGCCTGAGGGCTATTCTATTCCAATATGGGTAGGCAGTTCCCCCAGGACCCAGAGGTCCAGGAATGGCTGGACACTCAGGAACCAGAACCCTTGGGGACCTGGTGAAGGGACCCTGGAGGGAATATTTAGAATACTTTCACTTAAGGACTTACAATGTCCCCCTGGGCTACCGGGATCCTTAGCTGCACTCAGGTGCCTTCTCCAGACAGCATGCAAAGCCAGCCAGAGTTGCACTGTCCCTAAGTGCCACCTGACTTCAGGCTAGCCAGTATCAGTAAAAAAGATTCTCCAAAGGTAGTCATCAGAGTTCTATGGATGGGAGAATTGTCATCTTGCCTTGTTCCTTTTTTCTCAGCACCCACTGGGTACTGGAGTACCTGTCTTGAGA
The DNA here is from genome assembly GCA_001675575.1 of Neotoma lepida. NCBI lineage: Eukaryota > Metazoa > Chordata > Mammalia > Rodentia > Cricetidae > Neotoma > Neotoma lepida. The sequence goes on along the minus strand of LZPO01007974.1, from coordinate 124,804 downwards.
AGCCTGAGAATGGTCCCCAGGGGACATGAGGCAGAAGCCACACTCTCTCCATGGAAGCCCCACGCTTTCCCAGTGTGACCAGCTACTTCCAGTAGTACTGGGGCCCCCCATGTTATTTAATGGTGCCTAACCAAAGCCTGGGAGACTCTGGGTCCCCCTCAGAGATGGTCAGACAGGAAGTGGCCACACTGAGGGCAGGCATGGGTACTATGGTAAACCTACAAACTTTTCTCCCAGCAGGACTGGATAAAGATGGCCCTTGGAAGAACCCACCTTGCAGCCAGGGAAGAACCATCTGGAAGTGGCCCTTGCCTATTGCAGCGTCCAGTAGGGAGGAGCATATGGGGGCACTGAAGAGCCCAGTTCACTTTCCTCCCAGGACACTTAGAGTATTTGCACGGATTAGCTCCCACCCAAACTGCCCAGCAGCCTCATTGCTGTGTGGCTGAGTCCAGACCTGGGAAAGGGCCTAGAAACCAGGTATAACTAGNTGCAAACATGGATTCAGGTAGGCAGGCTTCCAAGCTAACCTGTCCCTCCCTGGCTATGGCATCACTCCAGTGAGTATCCGTTCTCTCACCTGTGAGTGGGNCACTGGACATCTACCATGCTGTTGTGTTATCCCAATACATGCTATGTGCCCGGTGTGGTGCTGGCCCACAGCAGCCCTCAACAAACAGAGAGGAATGCTCCAAGATGGATTTGGATACCACACCCACTTCCAGGCCTCAGCTGTATACAGGCAGGCCTCAAGCCCTGTTTGTCTCTAGGTGGGCAGAGTCTGTGTTCCTTCACGTTCCTGGAGGCACTCCAGAGTCGTCCCACCCCATAGCTCCCACACCATCACAGACTCACTCACATGGTCCATCTTAGGCTTTTCAGGGGTCCCACTCACCTGGTCAGTTTCACACTCTCGCTTGCAGGTGCTCTGGGCATCCACCCAAAGGTTGGGGTTCATGTCGTTGGGGCAGATGCCCGCATGGGAATATCGGATGGGTGGTAGTGTTAGGCCTCGAAGGGGTGCCCCCAGGAGCAGCAGCAACAGCAGCCCCCAGTGCAACCAGAACCGATGACACCCTGGGGCCCACATGGTGCTGTCTGCAGTGGCCAGAGGACTTCCTTGTGATGACACCAAGGGCTGAGGCCCACCAGGGCCTTCTTCTCCAGGGCTGGCAACACCTGCCCTCTTCACCCCAGCAAGTTTCCTTGCTGAGGCTGCTTGCTGGCTTCAGCTGCTGTGACTGCCTCCACCAAGTGCAGCCTGCTGAGCTGTGAGGCTTCAGATAAAAGAAAGGTCTTTGGAAGAAAACTCCGTCCCCCCCACCCCGGGTGCTCAGGGAGAGGAACACAGCAGGGGCTCGAGCCTGGATTTATATCCTGGGCGCACCACCCGAGTGGGAGCGAGCTAACCTGATGTCTGTCAGAGGCAGGCTGCTGGCGCCTCTGTCCCGTGGCTGATCACAGACGTATTGCAGAAGGGGGGAAAAGCTGGAAGCAGTTTAGGCAGCGGTCTCTGGCACGGTGGGACACCTGCTTGTTCTTGACTCCAGGAGGCCTTTAACCCCTTCCAGGGACAGAAATGGCATGTGCTTTTGGGGGGAGCTGGCCCCAGGACACGCACGCTCACTGTGAGGCAGGTTTGTTTCCTTTTCGCCACCTCCTTGGGGCCAGGCCCCCTCCTCCCCTGAGCCACCTCTAAAGAACACACAATCGCTTGTTACGAGGAGGGACCTGAGCCGCTGTGTTAGCGTCGCCCAGCTCGATAGTACATTTGAGAGTAAAATGACGTGGAAAAACAAGTTCACGGCCATTCAAGGGCGGGCCCAAGCAGCCAGCGCTGTGCTGTGTAAGCTGACTCCCAGCCCGGGCACCAGGTCCCCTTGTGGGGGGTATGCACTCGGGCAGCAGCACATCCCTGTGTTAGGGGTTACCGGCAGTCCACGTCTTAAGTTCCAACTTCGGTGAATTCCCCCAAAATCATTCCAGAGAGACATACCAGATATGGTCTGGCTCCCCCGGGCTGCTGGGACGGATCACATTCCTCGCTCCTCTCTCTACACACTTGTGGAGTCCAAGAAACTGGTGCAGCNACAGTGTCCCAGGACTTCCCTACACCACCACCGAGCTGCCCTCACCGGTGGCCACAGTGGCCCTTGCTTGGTGAGCCCTTGGGTGCCAGGCACTGTGGACATGTGGTTCTACTTCCTTCACCACACAGAGTGAAAGGCTTCTGGTGGAATTTGTCCAGGGTCCTCAGAAGCACCAATCATACCAATTCTTCTTTATACACTCCAGACTCTCTAAGGCATTTCGTTCCATCCTCGATGCAAACTGTGCATCTAGTTTGGATTTCAGCAAAGGATGCACAGGGAAGCTGAGCAACTCACCCTGTGTCACACAGCTCCGTTAATATAGGAGGCAAGGGCAGCAGCTTGCCGGGTGTGGGCAGGGCCCTTTAAAGCCACCCTTCCCCCATCCATCTGCCAGGACTGCTGTCAAGGTACAGCCTAAAGTCTCGTTTTTTTGCAGAATGGTCAAGAAGTGTTCGAAAATCCAGGGTTGTATTTGTGGAAGGCCTGGGAAGAGAACCGTTAAGTGGCCAGGAGGTTAGAAGCAATTTCTGTGCCAGTAGCTTGAGGGTATCTTGGTCATTACATAATTGGAGTAATAGGGAAAGTAAAACACGAAAAAAAAAGAGAGACGCCTTTGGAAGGATAAACCAACAAGGGTTGGGGGGTAGGACTGAGCTGCAGTGGTAAAGAGCTAGGAAGTGACTGGGAGGGGGATCCAAGGCCCTCAGCTGCTCTCTTGATACTTGAACAACCACGACTCCCTACTCAAGTGGACTGTGAAAACCACTTGCAAGGTCATCGTCCCCTTTAGCTTCTTCCTCATCATAGCGTCTCCTCCTCTGAGCCAATTCCTTCCCATTGCATGGGCCTGAGCTCCGTCTTCTCTGCCAACGTCAAAGTGCTAGTGAAGGGTATCAGGTCTTGATCTGCTAAGTTAGCCGAACAAACCTCCCTCGGAGGAGGCCCATTCCAGTAATGAAGCCGGACAGCAGGCGATGCCGGCTGCTTTGAATTCCCTGTAATTTCATAAGCCGTGTTCCTGCNGCTCAAAGCAGGAACCTCCACACAGCCCTGCCCTGGCTGTGGCTTTTGCTCAGCTTCCTGCGATACCACAAAAGGAAAGAGACAGCGACACGTTTCTAAGCAGCACTTAGAGGACAAAGTGTCACAAGCCATTATGCCAGGACAANCACCTGAAGAGAGGATGCTGGGTGTCTGAGGGGTCTGCTGAGGCCACGAGAGGAATGGGAGAGACATTTGGCCACCTGTTTTCAGAGTTGGTGGGAAAAGCCTCTCACCCATTTTTCACTGGTGACCCTCCTTGGAGGCCCAGGAGACACCTGTACAGGAGAGGAAGCTGAACAGGAAAGTCAGGCTGGGCCTGCCAAGTAGTCCCACAGCCAGGGGAAGCATGGCCCAAGCCCTCCCTTTCTATGTGACCTACACCTGTATCCCTGCAAGTTTGCCAGCCCTGCTGAGGCCTCCCCCTCGNTGCCTCTGCCCTGAAGTTGTTTCTAAGCTATTCTGAAGTTCCTCCTTTAGCACCCCACCACCCCAAGCCTCTCTGTGACTCCCTCACACCCAAGGAAGGAGGTTCCTGTCACCAAGTTCCACTGTGCACCAAGCTCCTCACTGGGAACAGATGCTGCGCTGAGCTGCTAAGCAGAGGCCTGGCCTCTGGGTGTCTCCTCGCTGTCACTCTTTCCCAAGGATATGGCATGCATCGTAAGTTTCTCAACCACTGAGTGTGAGGAGCGAGAGTGAGCGCTGGGCTCTGGTCTCTCAAAGAGCCCCTTCCCCTGTTATGTCCTTCACACTCTTCAGGGTGAGCTCAGGACCTGCTCTTGGGTACTGATGCAGGAGGCCACCCTCACTCTGTCAGTGAACTCTGGGTGACCCTTGACCTCAGGTTCACCCTGAGTTTCCTGAGCAAGTGGGGTCTTGACAAGACAACACAGCTGACACTATTACCCAAATTAGTCAGCCCCACCTTATCCCTCAGCAGCAGCACAGGCGACCCAGAGACCCAGAGGAGCCTCGGAGACACAACACTCATACACACGCCAAGGCTCTCGCCTCTCATCATGTCTGCTCCCTCTTTCCCCATCCCATCTCTCTCCTCAAATGGTTCTTAAAGCACCTACTATGTGCTGGGTTCCACACACACAGAAATCTACAACGGTATGTTCTGTTTGCACCAGAAACAAAGCACGTCAAAANGATGATGATAAGCCCAGGGTATATGGGGTTGGGGGGGAGGGTGGTCCTCACCCTGCTGAGGGGTAGGGCAGAAGGGGCTGGGCTTGGGGTTTATGTTACAGGATGACATTGGGTAGGCCTTGAGACTGAGCAGGAGTCTACAAGAGGAAAGAAGGCAGTTTCCTACACCTCTCACAGAGGCCTGGCCCACAGCGCTGGCCTCCTCAGCCAAGGCCCTCCCTTTGTGGGGCCCAGGCTCCAGGAGAGGGAGATGAGGGCAAACTCAGCAGGTTTAAGAGGAGTGGGGGTGGGAGCTGCCCCACTCCTTTCAAAAGACAACCCTAGCAAAGACAGACCGGCAGCTTGTTCTGCTCCACCCTGCCTAGGCTCTAGGTAGGGTGTCTACACTGTCCACCTGGGAAGCCAGTCCCGGGAAACCCTCTGGCCCTGTGTTTGGAAGGACTCGGGGAGCAGGAATGGGGATACAGAGAAGACGCTGTCCTCCATGAGGTGTTCAGATGGACAGCCCAGGCCACCTCAGCGAAAGACTCATTACCCAGCTGGGGACCCCCTGCCCGAGCGGCCTCAGGCCTGGCTTACATTACGAGGCTACATGAGCTCTTTCCTTCAAGTGAGGCTGCACAGAGCCTTGGAATAATTATGGGGCCTCAGCAGATGGTGGAGGCGGATGGGGGAGGCCTTCAGCTGTGGGACACGTGACCCACCAGCATCTGTGTGGAACAGGACCTGGGAGTGTCCAGGCTGCGCTGATGGTGGTAGGGGGTTGGCACTGAATCAAGATCAGGAATTATGGGCTTGGGAGGGGTGGGGCACAGTCTAGGGAGGCCTCGTGCTGTTGCCAGAGCCCCTGGACACTGGGAGGATCAGTGTGTGTCCTGAAGCACAGAGGCACACCNCAGGCGCCCAGGTCTGGGTGGCCCTGAGAACTCGCATGGCCTGGAGGGGGTTAACTCAGGCTCTGGGTTTCTGTGGTTTTTGGGCCAAGCAATGTACACAGAGTGATGATCAGGCTTTGCATTCGTGTCACTCAAGGGAGGGAGGACCACCTCTTGTTCCCCATCTGAGGCCCCTTCAGCTCCTGCCTCTGTGATCCATGTCCTGATTCCTCCAGATTTGCGATGATGGAATCGGCTTCAAAAAGCCCCGTGAAGCCCTCAGCCAAGACAAACAAGGGGCTGGCAGGCCTGAAGGTGTCTGCTCCTGACTCTTCTCTGCCTGAGGAAATAGAGTTCCAGCTTTCCCACGCCTCAGGGGTCAGGAAGGACACTGCATGAGGAGCCTGGCCTCCCTCCCATTTAGGGCCCCCACCCATCCTAAAAGCTCGCCTGGACCATCACGGCCTATGATCCTCACTTCTGCTTTGCTCCTGCTTCTTGTTCATTGGGATGGCCTCAGGCCTGGGGGTTCCCTGACACTGCATGCTGTCCAGCAAAGGGGCTCATGGTCTCTAAAGCCATCTGTACCCCTGAAATGCGTCTCATCATCAGTGCACCCTGCTTTGGGTGCACCTGCTCGTGTACATGGTGTAGAGGGGGCCGAGCCAGGATGAGAAGCGGTTCTTGCCCCCACTGACNACTGCTGCAAGATTCTGGATTAACAATAGTCCCTACACGTTGAGGATGAGGACAAAAACATTCGGTGTGGACCACCAGGAACTATGTCTCAGTTTACACCAGCATAACCATTTCCCCCCCACCCCACACCCCCAGCAGCCACTCTCCTCAGTCAGATCTTTCAAAGCATCACACAGCTCTTCCCCTCCGGCCTCGCACAAACCTTGTCCTCTGGCAGGGACTATTATCTCCTAGACAGCAGCTTTCTGACCCATCTCAGAATCCATACCAGAAAGGAAGCTCTCCTAATCCCCNAGGACCAGGAAAGCAACATCCTGACTGCAGATTCCCAGGACAGTTTGTAAATAATAAAGCAAAGCCAAACAGAGTGACAGCTTACAAAGTTACCTGTTAGGTGGAGTTGGGTTAAAGGGTGACCCTCAAAAGGTACCTCCATATGCCAACCCCAGAATCTGGGAATGTAACCGTATTTGGGGCAAAGGTCTTTGCAGCCATTAAGGATCTTGAAATGAGATTATCCTGNATTGTCTGGGAGGAACCTACACCCGACGGCAAGTGTTTGCACAGGACACAGGAGTGATACAGCCACCAACTTGGGGAACCCACAGCCAAATGGAGAGGCAAAGAGTTGGCACCCAGAGCTTCAGAGGGAGCAAGGACCTGCAGACATTTTGATTTTGGCTCTCCAGGCATTAGAACTGTGATGAGGCAGGCACTGTGTCCTCAACTGCCAAGTATGTGGTGCATTGTTACAATGGCCGCACTGAACAAACACACCTGTCTGGAACTCTTCAAGGGCCTTTCTGGTGATGGTTAAATGGCACAGTAGGACCCACCCTTTTCGGTCCCTCCAGCTTCTGCTCAGCAAATTGCTTNGCTGGAGCGTGTTCTCTTTTTTAACAGGTTTATATCTCCCTCTGCTTTTATTTTCATTCAGCCAGGAACCATAACTTCATTAATAATAGAAGGAACACAAACCTCAAACTAAGCTTCAGCTACCCTTTGGAAACACCAATAAATAATGAGTCCTCCTTTTCAGGTGGCTCCATTGCTAACATCAATCCGGCACGCACGTTGTTACTCTGCACATGGCCAGTTCTATGTTTTTAACTCACGCTTCTGAACCATCAACCCCTCCTTCTCCACTCTCCTCCTGTGCAGCTGGAGTCTGTGTGTTTTCTTGAATGTCTCAGACAACTTCACCTTGAACTTGGAATTTCTCAGCAGGGACGAACTGTGCCTGCCAACAGAAGTCCTCAATCTTGAGTCCCCCGCAAATGATGTCAGGATCTAAAGTTGAGCCTTTGCAGACATTTGGTCTGGAGACAATGAANATATTGCTAGATGGTGGCCCTAGTCCCTCCCGTGACAGTCAAAGACCCAGTTTGGACACAGTTTCCCCAACCTTCCTGTCCATTCCAATTCTGCTTTGCTTTTCTGACTGGCTCTTTTTCATTTACTGAGACAGGGTCTCTCCATGCAGTCTAGGCTGGCCTGGAACTTGTGACCTTTCTACCTCAGCATTTGAGTGCTGGGTGTGCCCCACCATGCCAGCTAGGTTTGGCTCACTCTTGATCTTGCATTCTCCCCCACCCCCGTGCTTTCTTCTTCCTCCCTTCCCTTCTCTCACTTTTACTCAAGGTCTGTCTTTAAAGCCCAGGCTGGACTGGAACCCTCAATTTGGTCCAGAATTACAGATGTGAATGAACCACCTTGCCTGGATTATGGCTCTTTTTTATTTTTTTTATTATTTATGTATTTATTTATTTATTTATTTTGGGCTTTTTGAGACAGGGTTTCTCTGTGTAGCTTTGGCGGCACCTTTCCTGGAACTCACTCGGTAGCCCAGACTGGCCTCGAACTCACAGAGATCCGCCTGCCTCTGCCTCCAGAGTGCTGGGATTAAAGGCGTGCGCCACCACCGCTTGGCTTGGCTCTTTTTTAAAGTTATGATGGTATTGTTTTATTCTTTAATGGAAACTGATGGTCAGGGTGTGTTTCCTTAATTTAAATTATTATTGTGTGCCTGTGCATGTGTGCATATGATGTGTGTGTGTGAGCACAGCACATATGTGGAAGTCTTTGGGGGTCAATTCTCTCTCCTTCTNTTATAGGTTAAGGGGTTGAATTCAGATCACCTGGTTTGCCCACCAAACACTTTGACCCACTAAGCCATCTCACCCTCCCAGTCAGGATGGTTCTAGAAACTTTTCAGGAAGCAAGCACTGAAGGGAAAGCAAACTGAATAAAGTCCATCTGTAATCTGTGATCCTCAGGGGAAAAAACTGCAGGACATCATAAGAAATACAGCAAGATGTCAGCAAGATGGTCCAGTGAGTAAAGCCCTTGCCATGGATGCCTGATGCCTTGAGTTCGATTTCTGGAACCTATTTAAAGGTAGAAGGAGAAAACCCAGCTGCACAGGATTGTCCTCTGACCTCACATGTATGCTGTGGCAATGCCTCACCTGACTAACCATTTACACACACACTAATAAATAAATAAACATTTAGAGAAGAAATATAGCTGGGCGGTAGTGGCGCATGCCTTTAATCCCAGCACTCAGGAGGCAGAGGCAGGTGGATTTCTAAGAATTTGAGGCCAGCCTGATCTACAGAGTGAGTTCCAGGACAGNCAAAACTACACAGAGAAACCCTGTCTTGAAAAAACAAAATAAATAAGCAAATAATAAAAAATAAATATATTTTTCAAGCTGGGTATTATGGCTCACAACTATAATCCCANCACTTTGGAGCCTGAGGCAGGAGAGCTGTCATGAGTTTGAGGCCATTCTAGCCTACATAGTGAATTCCAGGCCAACCTGAACTATACAGTGAGATCCTATCTCAAACTATCCTTCCAACTCTTAAAAAAGGAGGGAGAAAGAGAAATGTATTTTTCGTGGTGACTCCATGCATGCACTCACGTCAATAGTTTTAGTAGAAGTTTACCAAGGTGGCATGGGGTGTTAACTGTAGCACTGGGGAGGCAGAGGCAGCAGATCTCTATGGGTCAGAGGTCAAACTGCTCTGCATAGGTCAGATAGTCAAGGCAACATTAAAACACATGTACACACAAAACCAAACAAAAAAGTTTCACACGTGATAGAGTCTTGAGTGTTCCAAAATCTTAAGACCACTTGTTCATTTTCTTTATTGTGTCCATCAGAAGGCAAGAAGCAAGATTAATANACGAACTATTTGAAGTTGAAATTAAACAACATGGGTCAGCAACATGGCTGGCTCACTGGATGGCAAAGCACTTGCCACACAAGTCTAATGACCTGAGTTCAGTCCCCAGAAACCACATAAAGATGGAAAGAGAGAACCGACCCCCAAAAGCTTCCTTTGACCTCCACACACCATGGCATGTGCTTCCCTACTCACACACCATGACACATGAAATAGAAAGAAAACTTTACAAAAGAAATTAAACAGCAAGCCCAATTACATTAACATTAAACAATGAAACACTAGGGCNAGAATGGCGATGCATNCCTTAATCCCAGCACTTGGGAAGTAATGGCGGGAGACTCAGAAGTTCAAAGTCAACCTCAGCTACACAGCAACTCAAGAGACCACTGGGACTACATGAGA
>LZPO01007974.1:51447-67164 GCA_001675575.1 Neotoma lepida | reverse complement strand
CAGTGGCCTTGAACTCAAGATCCTTCTGCCCTAACCTCCCAAGTGTTAACATGGGATGATGCCACCATGCCCATCAGTATTTCTATTTATTAATTAAACAGAGGGAGGAGGTTGGGCATCATTTTTTTTTAAAGATTTATTTATTTATTATGTATACAGTGTATACAGTGTTCTGCCTACATGTAGGCCTGCATGCCAGAAGAGGGCGCCAGATCTCATTACAGGTGGTTGTGAGTCACCATGTGGGTGCTGGGAATTGAACTCAGGACCTCTGGAAGAGTAGTCAGTGCTCTTAACCTCTGAGCCATCTCTCCAGCCCGAGGTTGGGTATCATGGCACATGCCTATAATCTCTTGGAAAGTAGAGGCAAGGAGGATCAACACTTCAAGGCAGTGCTAGCAATGGTGGTAAACACCTTTAATCCTAGTACTCAGGAGGCAGAGACAGGAGGATGCATGAGTTCAAGGCCAGCCTAGTCTACAGAGTGAGTTAGAGAAGTCCTGTCTCAAAAAATCAAAACAAACAAAAACTTCTAGCTACACAAGTTTAAGGCCAGTCTTAACCATAGAGACCCTATCTTGGCGAAACAAAAACAGTGTTTAGCCACTAAGTACTAATCTGACTATATTTGATCTTTAGCCAATTATTACATATATAGTTACTGACATCTGAAGAAAAAAAACCTTCAAAAAATCCTCAACTGAGCATGCCCGTCATCCCAGTACTTAGGAAGCTGAAGCAGGAGTATTTCTGAGTTAGAAGCCACATCCAGTGTTCAAAAAAGAAAACTATTAGCAAAACCAATGTTATACTTACTAATAAAAAACTGTCTAAGAACTACAAGGAATCCCAGTAATTAGTTTCTATGGCAGAAAAAGGGAAAGGAGAAGAGACTGAGGCTAACCTGTGTCAGCCACACACCATCTACTCAAGAAGATCCAAGGCCTGTGTGTCTATTTCTGAGCACCTCCATGAGCTCCAGGCTCAAATAGCTAATATCTGGGCACTTAACCACGTGTGTTACCACTGGTCACAAAATTTGACTTGTACAATAGCTACTTTATTATTTCCACTTAACAGAGACAAGCCAAGGTATGAGGCTAAGGTTAGTAATCTGCTGAAATACAGTTGGAAGAGTTTGGATTTATGCCCAGATAGCCTGACTTGCAATTGAAAGCTCATGTCACTTCTCACCTCCTACTTCATGTCTCCACCTGGTTATTTAAAAGGCATTTCAAATTTGACATTTCTAAGATAGAAACTGTCAGGACAGAATTTCCTCCAGTTCTTAGCTACATAAATTCTATTAGTCACCTGGTTGCTCAGATCAAGAACTATGCAGGTGGATGTCTGTCCCTCCCTTGCTCATGCACACCCTCTCCCCTGCACGCTGTTAGTTTTTTCAACCGCCCTCACCCGACCCACCATAACCATCACACAAGCCTCTAGATGACATGCTGCTCCCACTGCATGCCCTTCAGACCAGTTTCCGTTTTATAACCAGAGTGAGCCTTTATTTTTAAGAAAGGTACTTAAGATCTTTGCACACCCTGCACCCTAACATTGTGGTGGCTTTGTATGAGGAAATAACACCTTTTTTTTATTTATGTTTATTCCNCACCCCCACTTTGGATTCTGCTGGCTAGGTTCCTTGTTTGCCTTCCACTACAAAGGTCACTTTCAGAACACCCTTTTCTCGTCATTCTCTCCTTGGAAAAGCAATTCCCCTAGACAACCAGCTTATNCCATTTTCTCATGGAGGTAGAATGAGTCACTGGGTCAGGGCTAGTTACTAGGACGACCACTTTTCTGAGTTCTAGGATTAAGGAAGTGGCTAGAGAGCTACCGTGTAGTTCAGTGGTGGAGCACTTGATAGCATGTGCAAAGTCTGAGGTTTGATCTCCAGCAGCAGCACCACCACCAAAACAACCAACAAACAGAAAAACAAGAGGGGGAAGATGCTTCCCTAAACTTCAACAGAAAAAGAAGTACTTTTCAAATTTCATGTAATTTTAATAAAAGACAAAGTAATCAACGGAAGACAAGTTTAAAAAAATATGAGATGCCTGGATCTCCAGAGAACAAGGGCTCTTTACAAAGTTCATTTCATACTTACCCCAGAGGACTGCTGATTTTGAGATAATGCCAAACGAGCATGACCTCGTCTAATTCTACGCTCTACCTCGGCAAGCAAACTCTGTAAGTATCGCAAAAAATCTCTCTCATAGCCAACTTTCATAAAACGAGAACTCTTCTCATACCTGATAAAATGAAAATAAATAAACTTTCAACCATTACAAGTCATATATTCTCTATCACCCCATCTCTAGGACAGTTGCATTTAGACTGAAGAATAAACAAGGCATTACATGAAGTAAATTTCTGGCTTTGTATTTTCCTATCAAAGGGAAAGGCATTTTATACTGCATTACTGTTGGTTAAGAATCAATTTGCGAGGCTGGGGAGATGGCTCAGCAGCTAGAGCACTGACTGTTCTCCCAGAGGACCTGGGTTCAATTCCCAGCACCCACACGGCTCATCACAGCTGTCTGTAGCTCCAGTTCCAGGGGACCCAACATCCATGGTAAGGCACCAATTCACATAAAATAAAAAGAATCAGTTTGTTGTTTATTTGATTTGGTGGTACTATGCATTGAACCCAGGGCCTTACACATATTACTGAAGTGCTCTATCACTGAGCTATAATCCTTCACNCTTTATTTAAGAAAGGGCCCCTTAAGCTGCCCAGGCTGGCCTTATAGGCCTACACTACCAGGCCCAGGTAAAAACACAAGCTTTTTAAACACAGGTTTAAGCACCAGCTCTACTACTACATTGGATCTATCTACAATCCTAAACCCAGGACAAATCTTATCTATAAACCAGTGAAATGGTTCAACAGGTAATCTACTGCTAAGCTTGACAACCTAAGTTTGATCCTAGGGACCCACGTGGTAGAAAAGAACTGACGCCTAGAAGCTATCCTATTAGCTCCACAACTGTACCACAGCACTGGTGCACCATGCATGTAAGATACACAAACCAAATAAATGTGATTTAAAAACTAAAAAAATAGCTTGCCATGCTGGTATAATCTCTAATTACAGCACAGAGACAAATGGGTATCTGTGAGTTTGAGGCCAGCCTGGCCTACATAGTGAGTTCCAGGCCAGCTAAGCTACATAGTAAGACAGTGTCTCAAATAATAATAAATTTTAAAAGCTGGGTGGTGGTGGCACACGCCTTTAAGCCCAGCACTTGGGAGGCAGACAGATCTCTTTAGTTCAAGGCTAGCCTAGTCTACAGGGTGAATTCCAGGACAGCCAGGGCTACACAGAGAAACCCTGTCTCAAAAATAATAATAAATGAGATGATGATGATGATGATAATAAATCCAACAAGCTGTGCAGCATGGCAGCCACTTATATTCCTAGCTCTTGAAAAACAGAGAAAGGGGATTCCTGGAGCAAGCTACTTGATAGCAGGCTCAATAGACTAGCCAGAAGTAGTCAACAGGAGACTTGCCTCAATAAATAAAGTGGAAAGTGATCAAGGAAGACATCAATGTCTACTCTGGGCCTCTACATATATCCCCATTCCATGATCAAATAACCCCTACACCATAGAAGCTGGAGAGATGGCTCAGTGGGTTAAACTGCTTACTGTATATGCATGAGAACCTGAGTTTGGATCCATATAAAGCCAGGCACAGCAGTACAGGTTTGTAATCCCAGCATTCTTATAGTGACATGGGAGGCAAAGACAGGAAAACCCCCAGAAGCTTTTGGGCCAGCTAGCCTGTCATATGCAATATTGAACAAGAGACCCTATCATAAACAACTGAGGTTGTCTTCTGACACACAAGGGAGAGGATTACAAAACATTTATAAAATGAATTTTAAAAGGGCAGACAAGGGGAGATAATATAGAATAGACATGATATAGAAAAATTAAGCATATAATATGCATTCATATGGCAGCTAATATCATTACTGAAGCTATTAAACCTTACCATGCCCAGCCAGTGACTAAATTTCCATGCAACCTTATGTTATATTAATTCCAATCATTTCTTCAATGCTTCTCTCTTTAAATAACTAGGAGGGGAGAATGACCAAAAAAAAAAAAGTACAACTCACTGTTTTCTTAGATTTTCATCATGAATTTTTTCACATGGACCTGAGAGAGAGAAGAGCATGTATAAATTATTTGTGACATTAATACCCTTTTACTATCTATGAAAAGGTTTTTTTTTTTCTTCCCTGAAATAGCATCTTACTAATTAGCCTAGGCTGGTCTAGAACTTAGGAGCCTCCTGCTTCGGCTTCCTAAGTGATAAGAGATAATAAAAGTAGACCACTACACCAAGTTTTTTTCCTTTTCTTTTTAAAAAGGTAGAAGGCCTCAAGTGACCTGCAGTCAACCTGGGCAATGTATCCCTCTCTAATAAGAAGTATCACTTTGTTCAGAATAAGGCTATGCTACTACCTTTTTTTTTTGGGGGGGGGATGACGACTGAGGCTATAAATCAGTACAGCACTTGCTTAACATCTAAAATGCCCTGGGTTTGATTCCTACCATCCCTGTGAAACAAAATACAGCTGCATACATACCAATGTGGCTACTACAGTTTATACAGCTCTTAAAAATAATAAAAATATAAAAGAAAAAGGACACATTTTTAACAGTAGACTGCAGACACCAAAATTGATGCTACTGAGTCATGAAATGTCATGAAAATTCACCTCGTTAGTTTCCTAAGTCAACAAAGGGGACAGAGACAACAGTGAAGAGAAAGAAGGAAACTGGTCCTTACCGCTAAGCAAAACTTGGGTACTAGAGACTACTGATCTGAACCAGCATTAACAGAAAGTTAAGTAACACAAAAGTCTCCTCAACCCCAAATGCAACCAGTTTTTACTTTTAGCTATTTCTTCTGAAATTTAACTCCATTATTTTGGAATTTTGTGCTTATTTTTAATCAATCTTATACATCAAAAATTTTAGGTTAGGCTGAGTAAGGTGGCACACACCTTTAATCCCAGCACTCAGGAATTCAGTAACTGTTGAGTTTGTGGCCAGTCTGGTCTACATAGTAGGGCAGCTGGAACTACATGGAGACCCTGTCTCCAAAAACAAAACAAAACAAAAAGTTAAACAGCCTTTTGGTATTTACATTTTGACCAGGCAAACATCATTGTCTGTAGACCAAACAAAAGGTGTGGGTGGTATTTTTGTGTTCTTTCCTTGAGATTTGTTTCTATGTATACATTTTTAGAACTTTCCTAAACACTTCACCTAGCCAAAGAAAGTATCTCCATACTAATTTCCCTAAAGGCAACAATTGATCAAGTTTTGTTCTCTGTGGGAGCCTTGCCTTACTTCCATCTGGCATGCTTATTTTCCAAGCTTAGTAGACTTGTCATCTTAAAGACCCCAAATCTATGCGCATTGGATATAGTACCAGAGCTCATTTTCCTTTATTCTTTTCAGATCAATGAGCATTTCCTGGATAACTTGGTTGAGAAAGGATACATGGGAACACGCTTGTTGAGACTTCCTATGTCCAAAAACATCTTTCTTCACTCTCATTCATACTTCCATGTTTGCATTAGCATAAACCTTGAAGGTTATTTCTCTGGTGTTTTCAAACTTCTTGCATTGCTACTGATAAGTCGTAGGCCGTTTGGAATCCTAACTTTGTGATTATGTTTGCTGTTCTCAAATTCACCAAAGTGTGAGAAGGAGGTATGAATTCTTGTCATTTGTTGTGCCTATCACTTGAAGGATTTAACTAATCTAAAGACTGATGTTCAGCACTGTATTTAAAAATGTATTTCTTGGGGCTAGAGAGATGGCTCGGCAGGTAAAAGCACTTACTGCTCTTGCAGAAGACCCAGATTAAATTCCCAGCACCTACATGGTGGCTCATGACTATCCATAACTCCAGTTCCAGGGGATCTGATGCCCTCTTTCGACCTCTGTGGGCACCAGGCATGCATGTGGTACATAAATATTCATACAGGTGAAAACANTCATACACATAAATGAAATAAACCACTGAAAATTTTTATTTCTTTTATTTTTTCCCCACCTGTATTCTGTCTCAAACTATTAATCAAGATTCTGATTTAAACAAATGTTTGCATACTAATCTTTTTCTGTTCTCCTGCACATTTTAGCAAATTCCTTTTATTTTCAAATCACTCTAGTCTATTCTATTAATCTATGTACATAACCCTCTATGTAGCACCGGCTGAGATTAAAATAGGCATTTGACATCCCCTCCGGTTAAGTCAAGTGATTTATTTATATGTAAATATGCATATTGTGTGTGGTACATGCACAGGAGTGTAAAGCACTTGTGTCCATATGCAAGCTTTCAGGAGTCAGAAAATGACTTTGGTGTTGTCTTCTATTTGCTGTTCAACTAGGCAGGCTGGCCAGCAAGCTCTGATCCACCTGCCTTCCACCCCGCCTGCCATGCTTCCATGAGAGGCATGTGCAGCTTTTCATGTGGGTGCTGGAGTTTGAATTCAGATCTTCATGCTTGTAAAGCAAGCACTCTTATCCACTAAGCCAACCCCTCAGCCCAGTCTATTGGCTTTTATTTCACATTTCTCTAGTTTTAACTTCTAAAAGTTTTATTTTTAAGATCATTTCTTACCATCATACCTCCTCCCTTGACCATTTTGTTACTCTAAGTTGAAGGTATTCTTCAAATGTCTGCTTGGTTAGTGTTCCCTGACAGGCAACTTATTTCTTAAAGACTGTTTTGCCAGCATGTTATACATATATACCATTTACATGCCTGGTCATAAGAGGGCATCGGAGCCGCTAGAACTGGAGTCACACATATGGCTGTGAGCCACCGTGTGGATACTGGGAANTGAACCAGGTCCTCTGCGAGAGCAAGTGCTTTAAAACACTGAACCATCTCTCCAGCACTGGCAACTAGTTTTTAAAGGATACTTCGAAATTTTGACTGGAAATCAGAATGGATGGGCAAGATTTGTCAGCAAGGGCCTTTACCAAACAGAAACCAAGAACGTTTAAATGAGATTCTCAGAGGGTGAAGATGCAGACAACAGATCACTTCNCTGAGATGTTCACCTGCTCCCTGTACCGGGGGGAAATACCTAGCTATACCTTTCTAGATGCCTCTAAGGGAACATCACTATTAAGCATCACTCATTTTTGCTCACAATNGCCCTGTTCTTCCAGCCATAATATACCCCAAGGCAAACACTGATATCAGTAATGTGAGAGAACTCACAACTCAGCCAATTATGTTTGTAGTTTATGTTTCAGAGGTCTCTTTGGTCAATTTCTCCAAAAAAGTAACCCTTATCTTCCTCAGGCACTGTGGTANAAAAGCTGGCATTAGGAAATGTGCAAGAATATCTAAATTAGTAATTCTTTACTGGGAGATATTTATCAATGTCTGACAGTTTTGGTTGTCATGGTGGCATATGCTACTTGAAATACCAGGTACGGACTAGGAATGCTGCCAACACTTTCAAATATACTGCGCTTCAAAATGTTAACAGTATCAAGGCTGAAAAAAATTTCTCAACTAAAAATCTACATTTTTAGTCTTATGACTCAGCCCTGACTTTTATAGTATCCTAATGCCCTAAATCCGGCACTAGCCAAGGTTCTAGGATCCAACGCTTGTTTTCTCAGTCCCCTCTGCAGACTTTCAATATAGGTGTCCCTGCTTTGTTGAGACTCATCTTCTAAAACTGTGCTGATACCTGATGTTACTGCCTATTCCACACCTTTAGCATAGTCTCCATTTTGGCCAGGCATGGTCACTTACGCCTGTGATCCTAGCATTTAGAAGACAGAGGGAGGACCGCTCTATGCTTTCAGGCCAGCCTGGGCCACGTAAGTGCATCTCAGGCTAGCCTGCGCTAGTGTGAGTGTGTATGTGAAGAATTTTGACTTTAGTGTTTTACAAGTGTAGGTGTGAACTTTTAATTATGCCAGTATGTTTAATCAGACTAACACTTATTAACATATTCATAATTGAACCAAATAAGAAATTACTTATCAGCAAATTTTCAAGGGAAAAATTTCAAAGGATTACAGAGAAAGTTTTGAGTTTTGTTTGGATGCAAGGTTTTACTATGTAATCTGGGCTGTTCAACTCAAGATCACTTTGTCTCCTGCTGAGATTATAGGCTTGTGNCATCATGCCTGGTGAAGAAAATTAATTCTAAGTGTGATAAAAAGGTAAACAGAAAAATCACTTACCAAGATCAGAACGAGTATTTGTAAACAATTCCGCAGGACAAAAACCACAGAGATAATATTTACAAACCTATTAAGAGAAAAAAAAAAGTACTTAACTTTCAAACACTGCTTAGTTCTAAAACGTCCATTAGAGAGGGTGTCAAACAATATTTATGTCTTGAAGTATTTATTGTTTGACCAAGTACAACTTCATCTGCTAAACTCTAANTTTTTCTTTCTGGTTTTTCAAGACAGGGTTTCTCTGTGTTACAGCTCTGGCTGTCCTGGAATTCACTCTGCAGACCAGGCTGGCCTCGAACTCAGAGATCCGCCTGCCTCTGCCTCTGCCTTCCCAGTGTTGGGATTAAAGGCGTGCACCACCACCACCGCCAGGCTTATATTCTTAAATAATAAAAATGAACACAACTTATAGGATTATCAGTTATTTTATAAAAATATACTTATTATGTCTGTTCAAATACCATCTGTTTCCCAGTAAACACCATCTTGTGTTTTAAGAACTGGTTATGAGCNGGGCGGTGGTGGCTCATGCCTTTAATCCCAGCACTCAGGAGGCAGAGGCAGGCGGATCTTGTGAGTTCGAGGCCAGCCTGGGCTACCTAGTGAGTTCCAGGAAAAGAGCCAAAGCTACACAGAGAAACCCTGTCTCGAAAAAAGAAACAAAAAGAACTGGCTATGAACTGGCATGGTACTCGGGAGGCAGAGGCAAGTCAACCTCATAATAAAGAAAAACAAAATGAGGGATGAGGTATCCCACGACAGGGTTTCTCTGTTTGGCCCTGGCTGGCCTTGAACCCAGAAATCCACCTGCCTCTGCCTCCCTAGTACTGGGATTAAAATTGTGCNACACCACATCTGGCAAGGAATTTTAATATCTAAAAACAAACAAATAACCTCTAACACGAGACTAGAGAGACGGCACAGCACTCAAAAGGAGGTACTGCTCTTGCAGAGGACCTGAGTCCAGTTTCCAGAAACCAAGTTGGGAGCCTCACAACTACCTGTAACTCCAGCTCTCTTCTGGCATGCATTCATGTGCACACATCCTGTGTTTATGCACACACACAACAGGCCTCCCACTCACATAATTAAAAATATACTCTTTAAAAAAACTTGTAATTCCCATTTTTGTAAATCCCTTTTTGTCACTGACATGAGGTACATTGTAATATTTCAGTAATATACCTGAATACAATGTATAATAATCTCATTATAACTTTTTCTTTCCTAGCCTAACTTATTTTTCTCTTCTTGTGGCACTTAGGTGTCTTAAGTACTTAACACTCATTTACAGTAAATTAGTTTGATGTTTTTGATAAAGTTCCTCTAGCTATCCATAAAATGTATAAGACAATTTACACACACCAATACTTTCACTGNGTGACTCTTGGTCGATCCCTATGAGGAAAACAATCTGAACATGAAATGAACTTAATTCTCTCCTGTTGATGTATTTTTCATGAGACANTGTCTCATTATGTAGCCCTAACTGGCCTTGAATTCCAAACAATATTGCTTCAGCCTCGTAAGTGCTGGTATCACAAGGTTTGCTCCACCATACCAAGCCCACTTTTTTTTTTTAACTCCTCCAGATTCCCTATTTGGTAAACCAAAGCACATTAATCAAAATTCCAAACTAACACCTTTCACACAAAATGTCACTGTTATTGTGATTATCAATGCATAACTATAACCTATAAAAGAAATTAAATTTAAACTACAGTGAGAAGGTAGGACTGTAGCTCCCTCGAGGGTGCANGCCTGACATGCAACAGGATTGAGTTCTACAGCTAGCACAAAATAAACAAGAGTAAAAATTTGGAGCAACGATTCTTATAGGCGGGGCTGGCAGGCAGAGAGAATATATAGAAGGAGAAATCTGGGAAGAAGAAAGGAGAAGTAGCCAGAGGAGGAGGACATTAAGGGACAATCACTCAGCTACACAACCAGCAACAGAGTAAGTAAGAAAGGTATACAAAAATAGAGAAAGGTAAAAGCCCAGAGGCAAAAGATAAACGGGATAATTTAAAGTTAAGAAAAGCTGGCAAGAAACAAGCCAAGCTAAGGTCAGGCATTTGTAAGTAAGAATAAGTCTCCGTGTGTGATTTATTTGGGAGCTGGGTGGCGGGGTCCCCAAAAGTAAAAAAACATTTAACTCATGGCAATCCTCCTACCCTAAGTACCAATTATAGGTATGAGCCACAATATCTAGCTTCCAAACCCAAACATTCTTTTTTAATTTTTCAGATGTTTATGTTTCAGACAGTAGAGAAATCTTTTTTTAAAAAAGATTTTATTGATTTATTATATATACAGAAGAGGGCGCCAGGTCTCATTACAGATGGTTGTGAGCCACCATGTGGTTGCTGGGAATTGAACTCAGGACCTCTCGAAGAGCAGCCAGTGCTCTTAACCTCTGAGCCATCTCTCCAGCCCCCCAAACCTANACATTCTTATAGGTTACCTATTTTTAACCAAGACTATATGCTTTAGACTTCATTTAACGAAGACTATGTGCTTTAGACTTCAGAATTTATTTTTAAGATTTTTATGGATATGAATGTTTTTGTCTGTATATATATGCACCAAATACATACCTGGCGCTCACAGGTCAGAAGAGGGACTCAGACCCTTAGAACTGGAATTACAGATTGTTGTGAGCCACCACGTGGGTACTGGGAACAAAGCCTCTGCAAGAGCAACAGGTGTTCTAAGTACTAAGCCATCTCTCCAGTTCCCATGCTTTAGATATTTAATATTTCTTCAAATTACTTCTGAATCTCTCAGTTGGATGTAGTAGTAACACATTTTTGTAATCACAGTACTAGGAAACCAAGGCAGAAGCTCTGAGTTCAAGACCAGAGGCCTATAGTGATCTCACCTTACAAAAGGAGAAAAATAGCCAGTCATGATTGCCTATGTCTGTAATCAAGCACCTGGGAGGCTAAGACAGGGTCACTGGGAGTTTGAGGCCAGGGCTACTGCAGAGAGAAGCCTACCTAAAAAGATCAAGCCAGTGCTGACAAGATGGCTCTGCAAGTAAAGGTGCTTGCCACCAAGACTGAAGACCTGAGTTTGATTCCCATAACCCATATGGTGGAACAAGAGCCAACTTCTACTAGTTGTCCTCCAACCTACAAACACATAGATACAAAATACAATTTCTTTAATCATAAAATTTTTTTGAAAAATCAAACGACACCAAACCAAACCAAAAGATAAACACTTTACATCATTTAACAGTACACCAAAACTATGTTACTTTATCCTGCATGTTCTCCTTACTTAAGACTTGTCCCTAAGACTTGTCCCTCCTGTTCTCCCCTATGCTGGGATAAAACCCAGAGCCTGGGAGGCAGCTGGCAAGTTCTAACCATTGAGCTACATTTCTGGACCCCAGACTACTTCTGATTCTCCCCAGGAATTGGAGATTTTAAAACCAAACTTACAACATGTAATAACTAGTACATATTTGGGTGTTTCAAATGAAGTTACTAATGCCAATAATACAAATATATCCACATAACATTTTCTATTTATTGTGTGCTATATACATGTACAATTTGTGTGTGTGCAAATGTATGACAAAGCCAGAAATGGCCATGGGATGTCTTCCTCCATCACTCCTCAGCACATTTGTATGTGTAAAGGCAGCCAACATCAGCTGGCTCCCGCAGCTGCTCTCCACCTTAAGTTTTTGGGACAGTGTGCTTTGCTGAACTTAGCACTTGCTGACTGACTAGTCTGGCTGTTCAGTAGGCTCCAGGGACCCATCTGTCTCTGGCTGCCCAGCACTGGGGTAACAGAGGCACTGTGGTGCCCAGCTGCACGCCTGGTTATCTTTAGAATATAATGGTGCCAAACACTCTAAATTTAAGATACTAGCCTTTGGCATTTAATATTAATTGGTGAAAAATATAAACACTTATCACAAATTAATATCTATACAAGTGCTCTCAATGCCTAATTCACTTGGCCTTTCCCTCTCCTATTCTTTTCTTTTTTCCTTTTTTAAAAAATAATTTATTTAAATTTATTTTACATGTTGCCGGGCGGTGGTGGCGCACGCCTTTAATCCCAGCACTCGGGAGGCAGAGGCAGGCGGATCTCTGTGAGTTCGAGGCCAGCCTGGGCTACCGAGTGAGTTCCAGGAAAGGCGCAAAGCTACACAGAGAAACCCTGTCTCGAAAAAAAAAAAATTTATTTTACATGCATTGGTGTGAAGGTGTCAGAGTCCCTGGAACAGGAGTTATAGACAGTTGTGAGCTGCTATGTGGGTGCTGGGAATTGAACCTGGGTCCTCTGGGAGAGCAGCCAGTGCTCTTAACTGCTGAGCCACTCTCCAGACCCTATTCTTTTCTTTATTCAATAATGCTTTACTCCATGTTCACCATGGACCCAGCAACCTAATAATAGGAAGCAGGGGTGGGAGCAATAATTCCCACAATGCAATTATGATCTAGCTTTTTGATAAGCTTAAGGCAGAAGAGTTAAACCTCTGGAAGACAGTTTCAACTGTTAAGGAAACACAGTCATACAACCAACAATCTGGTAGTGTGATCAAAAACTTTTTGCTGTTTTTGTTTTNAGACAGGATTTTCTTGTGTAGCTCTGGCTGTCCTGGAATCCTGTAGACCAGGCTGGCCCTGGAATTCAGATTCACATGCCTCTGCCATCCGAGTGCTGGGACTATAGGCATACCACCTACCTCTGCCTCCAGAGTGCTGAAGCTAAAAGTAAAAGTGAGTGCTACCACTGCCAGCAGATGTTTTCTTTCACTTAGTCACACTATCTTTCCAGGTACCTACCAGTAGTTTACATAATCATTCTCATATCCACCCACTTCTCCTTCTCCCTCCAGCCTGGCTAGAAATGGCAAAAGACATAATTTACATACCCAACAGGAATCAAATAGTGAACATAAACTAGGGCAGGTTCATATATGCTGATGTTGTCTAAATTATTATGAAAAGCCAGGAAACAATACACACCAATTTTTAAATTATTTTGACAAAGTTTTAACGATGGGAAAAGAACAGACCCACCGTTACTTCTGTTGAGAATATTTTCTTGCAAATATGTTTACTTTTGTTTACAAAAAAAACCAAAAAAAACAACAACTCACTGGGCGGTGGTGGCAGACGCCTTTAATCCCATCACCTAGGAGGCAGAGGCAGGCGGATCTCTGTGAGTTTAAAGTCAGCCTGATCTACAGAGCTAGTTCCAGGACAGACTCATAGCTACAGAGAAAAATCTGTTGGGGGAGGGGGACTCTAAATTAAAGGAAAATAGTAAAATTAATTCCCAAATACATTTAGGGAATCAGTTTTTACACGAGAACACTATTTACTGCTTTAAAAAAAAAGCAGCTAGGGCTGTTACACAGAGAAATCCTGTCTCGAAAAAACAAAAAAGCAGGATCAGTAATCTGATAATCTAGTCACCAGCTAGAGATGCACCTCAGGGACAAGGGACTTCNCCAGCACACACAAGACCCTGGAGAAAAAAGAAAAAAATTCTTTCAATCTCAAACATACACTAAGAACGCTAATGGTTTTTGTTTTCCTGTATCAGAATTCTAACAGTAAGCAATGTAATTCTTCCTTGTACGAACTAATACTCAAAATGTCTGCATTACTCTCAGACATTCCCAAGACCATCAGTTGAAAGGAAATATCAGTTTACTGTATAGAGCTGTTTTTCCCCCTTGTGGTCAGACTATGTACCAATCAGAACAGCTTCTAATCATTAGTATATAAATTCAAATTATATATAAATATCTTTACAGATATGAATCCTTGGCTTAAAATCCTATGGAATGTTCATAGAACTTCAGGTATTGTAAATTACTACTACTTTTGATAGGCATTTGGCTTAAGAAAAAAAGGGTGTCAAGTTCTGTAACCCCTCCCCCAGTGGTAGTCTCCACATCTGGGTATCCACTAAGTGTACACTGTACCACTACCATTGAGTTATGTACTCTTCAAGTTCCATTTTATAAACAAATTACAAAAGGAAATAAATTCATTTAACATTTACCTTTTTTTGGTTTTTTTTTTCTTTTTTTGTGTAGTCTTGGCTGTCCTGGAACTCACTCTATAGACCAGGCTGGCCTCAAACTCACCAAGATCTGCCTGCCTCTGCTGGAATTAAAGGTGTGCACCANCACCACTAGACTCAACATTTACCTTTGATCATGTAAATATTGTTGAGATAACTCCTGTTGGCAATGGTCAATCTGATATTTGAGAACAGGGATGCTAATAAAGTCTGCACTATAGCCAGAAACTGTGCGTGCCTATAATCCCAGCTACTTGGCTTAGGTAGATTTTGAGTCTGGGATAAACTTAAGCAACACAGTAGTGAGCTCTTACCTCAACCTTCTCCCACAACAAAACAATTCAAAACACAAAACCACTAAACTGAAAACCCTGATTATTTTATATATTAAGACTTCAATTGTCATACACGTATTAATTTAAAACCCAGGAACACAGGGAAATTTTACTGTAGTTTCTTGTNCATCATTATTACTTTAATTCTGGCTACATGCAGCCTAGAATCAAATGGGTTTTAAGAAATCTCATCCAATAGCCCTAGGGGACTAGAATGAGTTCCTCCTGCCTCAGCCTTCTGAGTACTGGGATCTGGGGGTTGTGACACCATGTCTAGTTAAANTTTTTTTTAAGCTAAAGGAATTCAACATCTAGTTTATAAAAAGGAAAAGAGAAAGAAAAAAGGCAGAAGAAAAATTTCAAAGACAGTTTTAAACAGAAGGGTGTAGTCGGTCTAAGAGCTATGGTTTGGCTCCAGCTATACTGTGATCATACTTTCAAAGAATTAGTCTTTGTGTCTCTTGCTATATTACACACTCCTTTGCAGTCATGGCTCACACACTTCTTACTGTTTATACATTCTGAATGATAAAATTTCAATTAATCTCCACAGTAGCTGGGCAGTGAACGTGTTCACTGCTTCAAAACCTTCAACCATTTCCCAATATAATGAAGTCCAAACTTCATTCTCAAAAATCTCCCTACTCACTTCCCTCCCAAGTTACCCGAACAAAGGCTTCAGTTGTAGCACTGCTTAAAATTCCCCAATTGTACTCATTTTCTTCAGGCTGCCATTAACAGCAATGTCTTCTCTCCCACCCTTCCTCGGGCTAATTCTTACCAACCCTTTAGGTTCCAATATTTAAAGGCCACTTTGTAACGAGAAACTCTTCCTGAGTAGGGATTAGATATACTGCAGGCTCTTTGCACCCGCTGGTTTTCTTCATTGTAGTATTCATAATGTGACATTAACCAATTCCTACTTGTCACTACACTGATGCTTCTTAGGGCTGAGTGTTATGACTACAAAATTCTGCTATTTCTCTTAAGGGAAATGCATTTCTGTTGAAAGGAACCTAAGTAGCCATTTCCCTTGGTGAAAATCAAATCTAAGGACGCGCGC
>LZPO01007974.1:12119-37331 GCA_001675575.1 Neotoma lepida | reverse complement strand
GGCTTTGATTTCCCAGCGACTCTGCTCTGGATTTCATCAGGCTTGAATTATTTTGCCATGGGCAGTTCTGAAGAACACTTCGTGCGGAGATGAAAGCATAAGCAAACCAGCACTATTTCTTTAGCCAAGACCAGGAAAAAAAAAGAAACAACAAAAACCCCACCACTTGCATCCTAATTTGCCTCTGTTGTTTCAATGCATCAGTGATCTGCTGTTGCCTACAGCTGCCTGTTGAGAGGAGACTCATTTGTTCGCCCTGTAGAATGTTTTGTTTTCTTAGTACAATTTCCAACAGAATTTCACCCAAGGCTTTAGATGTCTACTTGCAGATTGCTCCCTTCCCAATTAAATAAGGGGAGTCTCATGTTAAGACCCGAGTGTCTTTAGNTTCAAGTTACTGAATGTGGTATTCTGCCCTTTCTTGCATTTCCATTGCCATTTTTACTTAATCCAGGTGATGTCTAACTAGCCTCTTTTGCTAGTTCAAAGTTAAAATAAGTTTGAACACCCCTACCCCCTTCGTAAATCGAGCCATACATTTTGGAACTGAAAGGGCGCTGGAGATCATTTGAATCCCAGAGAATGTTTTGCCCTGGTTGCACAATTGTTGATATATCAGAGTGAGAATTGACATTTCCTTACTTCCTCAGAAATCGGCCTGCCTCCTTTCCCTAAAGAAACTATCCTGGATAGCTCTCCACAGCTAGGAGACAGTGGACACTACTTTCTTGTCTTGTTTGAAGTGTTTGCAATCAAAAAAAAAAAANCAAAAACTTGTAGTTGTGTTTGCCTTGCTATGATGTCCAAAAGCTGTGAATTACTGTTTTGGCACTGGGAGGCAGTGTTTTACAGAATAGTGAGCCTGGTCTTGCTGCAGGTTCTGTCTGCTTAGCTAGCTGTATGATCTTGCCTGAGTTACTTCATTTTCTAGTTATTTCAGAAGGGTTGTTAGCATTTATTGAGATGAAGGATAATAAATAGCTACCATGTATTGGATGTGCTCTGTGGCATAGATGTGATTCTGAACACTTGACATAACTCATTTATGACTATTTGGGGACATAAGTTATTGGTATTTTCTCCATCTTAAAGATGAAGAAACTGAGCCCCTGAGAAAATTAAGTAAACCATCCAATTTTCAAAATGTCCCTAAATTACTAAATTTGGGATTTAATAAGTCTACATTACTGTTAGCCTTTAAGTAACTGGTAGAGCTGAAAATGAATCCAGCTCCTGACCCCCTCAGCACAATGGCTGCCCTTGCTAGATATACAGTGAATGTCAGGTGAGTCTGAAGTAATGTGATGAGGCTCCCTATAGATTTAGTTTCAACTGTACTTCAATCAGTTCAGTCCAAGAGTGCATCCTTAGATTCTCTTTATCCCACCTGCCTTATGCTCTTAGCCTACTGCTCTCAGTCCTTCTCATCTCAGCCTCTTCTATGACTAGGCCAGAATGCTGGCACTGTCCTGGGTTCCTGTCTTTCCTTCACACACCACATACGATCAGCCAGTTCTGCTGCTTCTATGTTCAGATAGGATCTGTATAACACAAATTCTAAACAGTCTTTTAGTAAAAATCCGGTGCTAGATATTGGGGTAAATGCTGAAAGATGAGAGAGACAAAAGAACAAGCCACTGCCACCACCTCCTACCTCACCAACTCCTCAGCCTGAAAAACTCTCTAGTTCCTGTCTCCTCATGCCTTATATACCTTTCTCCGCCCGGCCATCACTTCCTGGGATTAAAGGCGAGTATGTTTCCCAAGCAAAGGCATGAGATCTCAAGTGCTGGGATTAAAGGCATGTGACTCCCAAGTATTGGGATTAAAGGTGTGCCACCACTGCCTGGCTCTGTTTCTCTCCTAGACTGAGTCAATCTCGTTTAGTCTGGGGTGGCTTTGAACTCACAGAGATCCTAATGGATCTCTGCCTCCCGAGTGCTAAGATTAAAGGTGTGTTTCACCACTGCCTGGCCTCTATATTTAATCTAGTGGCTTGTTCTGTCCTCTGATCTTCAAACAAATTTTATTAGGGCACACAATATATCACCTCAGATCTGACTACCTCTCACAAGCTCTGCTGCCACACTATCATACAAAGCCACCACCATTTATCTTGCTGGGTAGTTGCACAGTCTCCTTGCTTATATTATGACCTTAACTCATGGTCTGAGGGACTCAGAACAGTTGGATCACTCCACTCAAAGCCCTCCAGTGGNTCCCATGTTCCTCTGAGAAGAAGCTGATTTCCACTCCCTTACCTGACCTTTGGGCCCCATTTCTTGAGATTTGCTTCCTTGTTTCCTTTCCCTTCCCCTGGCCTCCTTGCTTTTCCTGGAACCATCACAACCCCGATTCTAGACCTTTGCATTTTGCCTTCTTTCTTGTCTCAGAAGCTTTTCTTCCATGTATCCACGCTTTGCTTGCTATCCTCACTCAGATCTTAGCTTAGATGTTAGCTTCATGGTAAAGCTTTTCCTTGGCTGTCAGTTAAAAATTGTGCAACTCCAGCTGGGGGAGGCAGTGTTGGGGGAGGGGGGTGGCGCACGCCTGTAATCTCAGCACTCGGAAAACCAAGGCAAGTGGATCTCTGAGTTCAAGGCCAGCCTGGTTTACAGAATTGCAGGACAGCCAGGGCTGCATAGAGAAACCTTGCCCCAAAACACCAATAAATAGATAGATAGATAGATAGATAGATAGATAGATAGATAGTTAGTTGTGCAACTCCCCTACCATTCCCTACTCTCTCATTCTGCTTAATTGCCCCATAACACTTAATAGCCACCTAGCATGCTACATAATTTGCTTATTTATTAATTGTCCTAGCTTTGTTAACTGTAAAATGAGTGAGGAATATTACAATAGTAGGTTTTTCTTTTCTTTTTCTCTCTTTTTAAAAACTTTAAAAGATTTATTTATGTATTTTGTGTATATGAGTGCTCTATTTGCATGTGTGCCTGCATGACAGAAGTGGGCATCAGATCCCATTATAGATGGTCTTGAGCCTTGTGGTTGCTGGGCATTAACTTAGGACCCCTGGAAGAGCACCAGTGCTCTTAACTACTGAGCCATCTCTCCAGCCTCCTCCCCACCCCCTGCTTTCTTTCTTGACTTGGTCTTGCTATGTTGCCTGGGCTGGCCTTAACTCTTGTCCTCAAAGTTACCTTCTTCCTACCCTAGTCTACTGATTAGCTGGGGCTACAAGCATACCCCACTGTACCCAGTTCCTCAAGGGACCTTTTGAAGATTAAATGAGTAGAACCTTTAGAACAATGTTCAACATGTAAAGTATTATATTTGTGTTAGCTATTGTTATTTCCTTATTATTAGGCAACATGTTGGGAGACTTACAAAGTCACCCTGAAAAAAAAAAAACAACTCTTTTCAATATTGAAGAGTAGCTGGTGACTGCTTTCAATTCTTGGTTGCTCAGTAACCACAGTTTCAGCAGTGATGAATGATGCCCAGTTGATGAATGATGCCCAAAGCCTCTGGTCTAAAATACTTTCCAGCCCTAATGGGATATTCTGTCTGCAAATATAAAGTTTAAAGAGTTGAAGTTCAAAAATAGAGTTTCCACATCAATTGTAATTCAAGTGTCATGTGTCCCCTTTGGCTTTAGGAATGAGTATTATGGTTTATGAAGAAGTTGAAAATACTGCCTAGCTGCAATGGTTGTGAGTTATAACTGCCATAGCCACTGGGCTCTAGACTGCAAATGATGGTCACTGAGGGTACAGGGTGGCTGGGACATGCTGTGTTCACGTGACCCCATTTTATATGGTAGTACTCTAACTGGTGGTTTGTTCAGAGTCTCTCTGGCCCACTCACAGTATCAGTCTTTCACTCTCTTCATGACTGAGTGATGTACTACTAGTGAGTAAGTCCTTCCTTCCAAAAGGGAGCATATTTTTTCTCAGCCTGATCCCTTCAGTTTTGAGCACTTACTGTCATTATTCATTTTTCAAGCCTATGCCACAGACATCTCCACACAAACACACTCCAAGCTACAGTTTGCTCAGAATCAAGGAAAATTTGGATTCCCCCTATGCTAAGCAATGTCCATTTTATCCTAGGTTCACTAATAAAGTAGTTCACTAATAAGAAGTAGGCACTTGGGCTGGAGACATAGCTCAGTGGTAGAGTGCTGGCCTAACGTATGTGAGGACATTGGTTCAATCTCTGATATCACATGCACACGGCATGCGCGCTCACCTACACCCCCCCACCCCCCCACATCTGTATATGTCAGGTAAACGCTTCCTTCTGTTCACCCCCAGTGGAGATGTAGCTCAGTGATCAGTGACTTGCCTAGCGTGTGTGAGGCCCTGGGTTGCAGCTCGACAAAATACTTTTAAAAGCCTCTTTCCTGTTTTTCCCACATGGGCAGTCAGTTTTGTTAAAGAGTACATGGAAGGCATGTGGATGGTGAGTGAGAGGCTCTCATCCAGTACTTCAGGCTAGCGTTCTCGAAATCATTAATGTGAAGATCCACAAGGCAAATCAGCTTTTCTTGAAATCGAATAAACTTTACAGATGGTTGTACTTCTTCAGTTAGTGACCTCTCTGTTGAGCCTCTACTCTGTTCATTATCTTATCTGGGTTTGGCTGTAAGCTCTGAAGATGGTTATCTTGGTTAAATTAGAGAGTTGGTAAATGAGGTCATTTAAAATGGGGAAAAGTGTTTCCTTCCATAATATTCATTCCACTTTGCACCTCAGGATGCAACCTCTGTTAAGATGGCATTAATAACTGAATTTCTATACAGTATTAAAATAATAGTCCTTTGGAGTGTACAGCACGTCTATGTATACAATATTAAATAATTTTGCTTAAGTGAGGCTGTTATGTTAGAAGGGTCTGTTCTAGAACTGATTTGGTTGTTGTTACCTTCGTTTTCAGTGCCTCCCGAGTAAAAAAGTATGTGTGCAGTGTTTCATTTGAGCAGATGAGGATATGTTTGTAGCCGTCTGGAGAGATTGAGAAAAGTCGGCATTTTGAAAAATGGAAATTTGGAAATCATATGTATGTGTAGGTGTGTGTAGGAAAGAAACAGGAAAAGGGAGTAAGCAGCTAAGATTGATGCGGTAGACCCTGCTGTAGTAATGACTGACATGACAGAGAAGCTGCAGATAGGGGATGCTTAGTAGCCTGACAATATTTATTCTTTAACTGATACTTGGTGCACATAAAGTTTTCACAGTTTCTAAAATAAAGAGGTAACAGGGAAATCTGCTTTAAAGAGACCAAGATCTAATGGATGTTACTGACAGAGTGGCAAGCATCTTGAAGTGTCACTGCAGTCAGCAGCCAGCAGTCTCTGGAACCTCGGAAATAAAGCTCCTGGGATATAGACTGATGTTTCTTGTGGTCTTGGTCTAGAAATTAAAACTTTATCTATTTATTTTTTAGTGCTAGGATTGAACCCAGGTAAGCCTTGTGTGTTCTAGGCTAGCATTCAATCATTGAGTTACAGCTCCAGCCCCAAGAATGAAACTTAAAAATAAAACTTTAAGCATTTTAAATTATTATTATTATTATTGTTGTTGTTGTTGTTATTGGAGATAGGGGGGCAGTCTCACTATGTAGCTTTGTCTGTCCCGGAACTCACTATGTAGACCAGGCTGGCCTTGAACTCACAGAGCTCTGCCTGCCTCTGCCTCCCAAGTGCTGGCATTAAAGGCCTGTGCCACCATGCCTGGCTATATTAATATTTTGATCATCTGCTTTGTGAGATGAAAAGTTGAGATTGCTAGCCTGGCTTCTGAGTTCTAGCTGAAGTCTAACAAGCTTATGTATATTTATTTACTAATGTTTATAATTTGAAATCTTGAGTCACCTTTCTCTCTTTCAGTCATTCTTTCTCCTTTCTTTGGGACAGGACCTGTTTACACTGGGCATGTAAACGCAACCATGGCCAGGTGGTCTCTTACCTGCTAAAATCAGGGGCTGACAGAGAGATTCTTACAACAAAAGGAGAAATGCCAGTGCAATTAACATCAAGGAGAGAAATCAGGAAGATTATGGGAGGTGAGTCTGTTTGGGGGGAACATTTGATTTTGCAGACAAATACTTTAAGATGTGGTGTTATTGGCCATATCCATGCTGATCAGATAACTGGTCTTATTTTTCTAAATTAATTACTATGCCAGGGTTGTGATTCCACATTGTTTATAGGATGCCAGTATTATAAGTTGTGTGTTTTTAATTTGTAAAAGTGAAGACTTTTACAAAAAATGGTAGTCATAAACCTAATGAAATGTTCTTCTCTCTTCTGACCTGAAGAGGCAGGCAGTCCTGACCAAAGTATTTGTCACATCCCAAATGACACTAACTTCCACCATGCTCCTTTCTTGGTAAGTTTTATGTTCTGTATTTCTCTGTTTTTAAGTGGAAGAAGCTGATGACGATGACGAGCTCCCCCAGCTGAAGAAGGAATCGGAACTGCCCTTTGTTCCCAACTATTTGGCCAACCCAGCCTTCCCTTTTATCTATACCCCTGCAGCAGGAGACTCCACCCAGTTGCAGAATGGGGGCCCCTCCACACCTCCAGCGTCACCCCCTACAGATGGCTCACCTCCATTGCTGCCCCCCACAGAACCCCCTCTGCTAGGGGCCTTTCCTAGGGACCACACCTCTTTGGCACTGGTTCAGAATGGCGATATTTCTGCTCCCTCTGCCATACTGAGAACACCAGAAAGCACAAAACCTGGTCCTGTCTGTCAGCCACCAGTGAGTCAGAACCGCTCCCTGTTCTCCTCTGTCCCATCCAAGCCACCGGTGTCTCTGGAGCCTCAAAATGGGACATATGCAGGACCAGCGCCAGCATTCCAACCCTTTTTCTTCACTGGAGCATTTCCATTTAATATGCAAGGTAATGTCTTAACAGCAAGCAGCCTCTGCAAGAGGAGAATGAAGTTTATTTGTTTATTTAATTGGGGTATACTTTCAAAATTAGGGAAAAGTTCCAGGACCTGTATAAGGAACTCTCTTCACTTAAGATTCATGAACTATATACTTTTCTTGAAAATATGAAGGTTTTTTTTTTTTTCCGAGACAGGGTTTCTTTGTGTAGTTTTGGAGCCTTTCCTAGAACTCACTTTGTAGCCCGGGCTGGCCTGGAACTCACAGAGATCCGCCTGCCTCTGCCTCCCGAATGCTGGGATTAAAGGCATGCGCCACCACCGCCCAGCGTATTGTTCCTTTTCTATCATTCCTAGGAACAAAAATTTTCTCTTGCTGGGTATGGTGATGCATGACTTTAACCCCAGCACTTGGGAGGCAGAGGTAGGAGGATCTCTTTGAGTTCGAGGCCAGCCTGGTCTGCAAAGCAAGTTCCAGGACAGCCAGGGCTACA
Organism: Neotoma lepida; assembly: GCA_001675575.1. NCBI lineage: Eukaryota > Metazoa > Chordata > Mammalia > Rodentia > Cricetidae > Neotoma > Neotoma lepida. Next base: position 29,974 of record LZPO01007974.1, on the reverse strand, counting down.
CAGAGAAACCATGTCTCAAAAAACAAACAACAGAAGAAAAAGAAAGAAAGAGAGAATTATTAGAGAGCTTAGCAGTTAAGACCTCTTGCTGCTCTTGCAGGGGACTCTGATTTTGTTCCCAGTACTCACACTTAGCTCACAACTATCTGTAACTCCAGTTCCAGGGATCCAATGCACTCTTCTGCACTGCATATACATGATACATTGTGGTAGCATGTGCCTTTAATCCCAGCACTCGGGAGTCCTTGAACTGGATTTCTGAGTTCAAGGACAGCCTGGTCTACAGAGTGAACTCCAGGACAGCCAAGCCTACATAGAGAAACCCTTTCTCAAAAAACAAACAAAAAAGAAATGAAAAAAGATTAATTTTTTATTAATTATGTATATGAGTGTTTTGCCTTCATGTAAGTGTGCCACGTATGTACAGTGCCTGCAGACACCAAAGAGGGTGTCAGATCTTCTGGAACTAGAATTTTAGACCCTGTGAGCCACATGATATGGGTACTAGGAACCAAATTCTGGTCCTGTGGAAGAGTAGCAAGTGTTCCTAAAAGCTGACCCATCTCTCTAGCCCCTTTTTCCCCTATCATTCTTGACCTCTATAACTTTGAAGGGTTCAGAGCAGTTATTTGGTGAAATATGGCTTTCTATCCTTCCTTCTCTGTTTATTACTTGGTATTCTGCTATAAAGAAGGATTTGGGGGAGAGGGAGCTGGAGACATGGCTCAGTGGTTAAGAGCACTGGCTGCTCTTCCAGAGGTCCTGGATTCAATTCCCAGCACCCACATGGCTGCTCACAACCTTATGTAATTCCAGTCTGAGGGTTAAAATAAAAACAAATCTCCATAAAGAAGGACTTTTTTCCTTCTCATTTATAGTCATACTGACTTATTACTCTTTTGTGTGTGGGGTGGGTGGGTGGGTGTTTTGTCAGCATGGATGTCTGTATATCGTGTGTGTGTGTGGTGTCCTCAGAGGCTGGAAAAGGGCATAGGATCTTCTGGAATGAGTTACAGACAGTTGTGAACCACCCTGTGTATTCTGAGAACTGAACCCAGGTCCTCTGGAAGAGCAGCCAGTGCTCTTAACTGCTGAGCCATCTCTCCAGCCTGGACTCATAATTCATATTATATTCAATGTATTGTAATTTGATGCAGTCATTCTTTTGATATTCAGATTATTCCTGTTTAGCCAGTGGGAACCTCTTCAAGCTAGTTCTCAATGTCCTGTGGACACATCCCCATTACTCTTGGAACACATCCTTATTTCTAGTGCAACAAGATGTTCCTGGTCTATAGTGCCCTTTTCCCATACCACACTGCCAGCCACCGTTTCTCCTAGGAGTCCTGGTTCTTTCTGGTAGAAAGTAGGATTTGGAAGCCAGGATATGGGCACTATGTGTCCTCCTTGCTATAGGTGTGACAGTTTTAGGCTTAATTAGAGACTAAGAGAAGGGAAAAGAAGGGACAGTGTGAAGAGGGGATAGAGAAGAGAAGGAAGCAAACATTTGTATATGTTTGTATGTATATACGTACATTATTCACATACTCATGTATATTTCTCTTTGTGTATGTGTTTGGTTGGTGTGTATGTGTTTGTGTGTGTTTGTNTTTGTTTGTTTGTTTTGGCAGAGTCTCACTATGTAGTCCTTTCCGGCCCAAAACACACTATGTAGAACAAGCTAGTGTTGAATTCATAGAGACCCACCTGCCTGTTCCTCCCAAACACTAGGGTTAAAAGAGTACAGCACCATGCCTGGCTGTTTACATCATTTTAAGAACGTTAGAAACCACAGGTTCATTCAAACAGCTCTAATTCCAGTAAAATCCATCGAGTCTGGTGTACACTTACTTTTCCTTTTCACCTGTTTTCACCTGCCTTCCTAGTTTTGAAGACCTAGTGTTATAGCTGCCAATATCGGTGACCTATGATGCGTGAGGGATCCATACTTTAAGAACAAGACAGAATTGGGAAATGTATGTGAAGTGAATACTTGGCTTGAGTCATCTTGACACCCAGGTTTGGAATACAAAAGCAGATAGATTGCTTCCAACTCTGACTCATGAATGTAGTGTTACCTACTTCCAAGCAAGGACTCCTTCCTTATCAAGGTGCAGTGTTTCAAGTCATGCTTAGATTTAACTTTTTTTTGTTCTTTTGCTGTTTTTGTTTTGATTTGGTAGTTTTGTTTGTTTGTTTGTTTTTATTTTTATTAATTGGTTTGGGTATGTAGCCTAAGCTGGCCTGAAACTCATTAGGTAGACCAGGCTGGCCTCAAACTCACGGAGTTTCCTAGTTGGTAGGATGAATTGTTTTGGTGTTTTGAAACAGTGTCTCACTATGTAGTCCAGGCTGTCCTGAAATCTATGGTTCTTCTCTCTCCACCTCCTGTTGCTGGGATTATAAGTGTGTGATGTAATCCATGCCTGGCTCCTTTACTGTCTTTCTTTCTTTCTTTTTTAAAGATTTATTTATTATGTATATAGTGTTCTGCCTGTACATCAGAAGAGGGCACCAGATCTCATTATCGATGGTTGTGAGCCACCATGTGGTTGCTGGGAATTAAACTCAGGACCTCTGTAAGAGCAGCCGGTGCTCTTAACCTCTGAGCCATCTCTCCAGGCCCTGTCTTTATTTCAAGGAGTGTTATATTTCCTAAGTAACTTTAGATCCGTAATTGTTGAATCCTGTCAGAGTATCTCAGGTACCACATCTTGCCCTTGCCATCTTTCTGACCCTCTTCTCCTTTCCCTACTCATGTGTAATTGGTACTCAAACCCTTCTGGAGTCTTTACCTCCTTATGTCCAGTGACAGAGATGAGTGATATAGCTAGGGTGGCTGCTCCTGCCCCTTTTGCTTGGTGACCCCTAGTGGAGAAGACAATGCAGGAAACTGCCCCAACAGAGCCAGGAATGGGTGTAAACAAACCCTAATGACTGGTTGTTTCAGTGGGTGGTGCAGACCTTAAATTACATGTGCTGAGCTATACCAGACTATGTCTTTCTCTCTTTTTCTAGAGCTGGTACTCAAGGTGAGGATTCAGAACCCATCTCTTCGGGAAAATGATTTCATTGAAATTGAACTGGATCGACAGGAGCTCACCTACCAAGAACTGCTCAGAGTGAGTTGCTGTGAGCTAGGTGTCAATCCAGACCAAGTGGAAAAGATCAGGAAGTTACCCAATACTCTGCTGAGAAAGGTAAGAAGTCTGCTCAGCACAAGTGGCTGCTGCCTGCATTTGGAACACACCTAACTAACTTCTTCCTTGGCTATTGAGTCATAGCTGAAGGGAAAGCCAGTAGCAAAGGGCTAAAGAGGGCTCCAGAGCTCAGTGGTCAAGTGTCAAGTGTATGCTTGTCATGTGCAAGGCGTTGAGTTCAAGCTCCAACCTAAATGCAGTCCATAAGCTTTCTTTCCCCTCATCTGAGTCCACAGATGGCTTACTTGCTTGTTTAATTATTTATTTGTTCTAAGACAGGGTCTTGATGCGTAGCTCTAGCTGCCTTGGTACTTATTGTTTGTCCCAGGCCAGCAGTAGATTTATGGCCGTCCTCCTGCCTCAGCCTCTTGAGTGCTGGGATTAGAGGTGTGAGCTACTGCACTCTAATACACTGGCATTTTTGAAGGTTGAAAGATAGCAGAATGTTACATGGCCTGTTTCAATTCTTTCCATAGTGACCTGTGGGGCTTGCCTTAGTGTTCTATTAGGTATGTTCTATGTATGATGGATGAGGCCCACCTGGGCATCTGTGTGATCCTCCAGCCAGCTATGGGTTCTCCAGCATCAAGCTTCTAGCTTCTCTAGGTTCCTGAGGAAAACTGATGCCCACCTGCCTGTCCCTTCAGGACATTTGCATCCTACAGCAGAGACTGTTAGGACCTTCTCCATCTTGTCCAGGTTATACCTAGGGACTGATCATTGCTTAGCTGCCTCAGGGATTTCATTTTCCTTCTAGATTGAAGATGGACCAAGATACTAGCATCAGTACAATCCACCAAACATAGACACAAGCTGCTTCTATTAATCTGTTGCCCTGGGCTGGCAAGATGGTTTAGTGGGTTAAGGCATTTGCTGCTAAGCCTCATGACCTGAGTTCTATCCCAGGGCCCCACATGGTGGAATGAGAGAACCAATTCCCACAGGTTGTCATCTGCCCTCCACATGTGTATCATGCATGGCACGCATACAAACTAAACAAGCAAATAAACAAATGTAATAAAAAAGTAACTTAATGGAAAGAAAATTGTAATCCATTTTGTTTTAGGACAAAGATGTGGCCCGACTCCAGGATTTCCAGGAGCTGGAGCTGGTTCTGATGATAAGTGAGAATAATTTTCTGTTCAGAAACGCTGCGTCCACACTGACTGAGAGGCCGTGCTACAACCGGAGAGCTTCCAAACTGACATACTAATGCAGCAGGACCTTTATCACTGAGTATTGTGACAGTATGTGTCACCTCTGGGCCAAAGGACAAGCCATTGATCCCAAAGCCTCGGATGCCCACCAGGGCCTCTGGTGTCACTGCGTAGTGTACACTAACATCCTGCCTCAGCAGGAGGGAACCCCGACCCCTAGCAGTGGTGCCACTCCTCCAAGCCTCTTGGTGCACAATAAACCTATTGCTGAATCTTTGAACAGCTGGAAAGCGGTCTTGAGCGGTAGATGCGATAGCCAGTGTTTTATCTGCAGAATCTTGAGAGCCAAGCAGAAACAAGGACCTGTTTCTAGGCACTCCTGTTGACAGTGCACCTGGAGGGCCAGGCGCACTTCTCTTGGGGTTGCATGCTCGTGATGCTCCTGAAATTTTGAACTGACTAGGNAGGAAGACTGGGGAAAGAAGGCACAGGTACTGGACAGAGGGATTCTGGTGTGACCTGTGGCTGTGAGGTTTCATATAGCGTATTTATAAATGTTACTCAGGTTTAAAGTATTTAAAACTATAGTTACCTAACTGTAAATAGGCTGTTAACCAAAAGAGCTTCCCCTCCCCCACTTTTCTTTTGTGACCATTCATGACTGCCGCTGTCTCAGGACGGTCATCTTTGCATCTCCTCCCCGCCACGGTCACTAGAGGGCTCTCCAGTGCTTTCTAAAGGAACCACTACTGTTTTTACTGAGGCAGTTCCTGATATCCTTGTTTAATTGCACCATTCAAGAAGAGCACAAACACTGCTGCTCCAGGTCCACCACTCTCACTTCCCACCAGAAATGAAAAGCAGTTTTTGAGCCTGAATTTGTTGCTGTTTTAGAGGTTATTGTGGGAAACTGAACTAAAGGAGTTAGCATCTTTATTTTTGTATCAAAGATAAAGGTTATTTTGGAAATTATTAGGATTTTTACATAACTCTGAAATCTGTTGCTTTTGTAAACAAATTGTTCAATCTTAGGAATCCCCCTGTCACCGCCACCAATCCACTGGACAGTGAGTTGTGGGCACCTGATTAGACTCGAGCGTGGCCTAAGAATCTTTTCCAAGAGTGCATTCCAAGAGTCTTCCCCTTCTCCTCAGCAGCGTTAAAGTTGAAAAGCCTCTGTTTTGCTGAAACAGCTCCACTTTAGAAATAGGACCTGGCCCATGCGGACAAACAGGAGAGCAGGGGCTGGAGCAGCTGTTGACGAGGATCCCTGCTGTCTTAAGCTTTCTCCCCATAGTGCCTATAGTTTCCAAAGAAACTTAACTTCCTGACTATTAACTTAATTTGATTAGAACACTGCAGTTGAGTGAAAACATGCAGATGTTGGGAGAAGAGAACGTTGTGCTGAGGTGATGGCCTCCTGCTGCCACCTGAGTGCTGAAATGAGGTCGAGGTGTTCAAGGCCAGCTTCGTGGGGTCACTGTGGAGTGACTTAATCATACCCACCCCTGGTACCGCTGGGGACTTCCCTTTGTAGAGTGTTCGCATAGCAGAGTGGCAGTTGCTCATCACCCCTTTCTCCCAAGTGCTTTAATGAAGAAACCTCCCCTGTGTTTCAACCAATCAGAAACTACCTTATCTAGATGTACTAACCTTTCCCCCCCAATTTGCTTTGGAAAAACTTAGTTTACTGATACAATTAAGTGTGATTCTGTCTTGGAAGAAATAAATACAGTATTAATTCATGTCTAAATTACTGGAGTTCAAACTCCTTCAGCCACCCCAGAAGCAGTAGAGACCTGGCTGGGAGGGGGCGCTACAGACTAGTGCTCCAGGGCTCAGGAGCAGCGACCAAGGGTGTTGGTGTCTCAGATGGGGACAGGTCCCACATGGCTCTGCCCAGTGCTCTGTCCTTTGCTGGAGTCCTCTGTGGTCATCGTCTCTGGCAGTGGGATGAAACTGCATGGTTGCTCTTAGGTGAGTTTGAAGTCTTAATCTATGCATTCAGAGAAATATTTTTATATGCTTTGTGTAATTTATAACAAAAGATTTTCTTTTAAGTGTTGTTAACTGAATGCACTTCTCCTCCACTGCATAGTTAAAGCATGTGTTCACACTGTGTGTAAACATTCATAGGAGACTTTTCCTCATGTGTTGTTGACTATTCAAACATAACAGGTATTATTAAAATTAAATGCTAACTGACCAAGTCCATTTTCTGTCATTTTGCCCTCGTAAACAGTACTGTATTCTAAGCACAGAGGGTTCAAATTGCTGTAAAGTCCCATGGGGCTGGCACTGTGGAGAAAAAGAAGGGCCAGCTCCCCAGCTGAGCCTCCTCCACCCTACTGCCACTACTGTTCCTGCAGCACTCACGCCCTGTCGGTAGCATCTGGAGATGGATTCTGTGTGGCGTCTTCCCTCCCAGTTCACAGCAGGCACTTTGTCTCCCTGGAGCTGCTGAGCCAGTTAGATAGAGGTCATCCCCTATTAACCACATTTTTTGATTATTCTATTTACTTGACACAACTGAGCCTCCCCTTTGGGCTGTCAGCACCTGTCACGGCCTCAGTGAGTTCAGAAGCAAACTCCGGAGACAGGAGAGGAAACAGCCTCACACCTTCAGATTCCCAGCTGAGAANCATGCCGAATGAATCTGCTGTTGGTTTAGGCCAGCTAGAGCCTCACAAAGCAGACGTCATGCCAAATTGGCCTAATAAATCAGAGAGCATAGCAGAGACCTTTTCTTAGCACCAAGGAGAGGCAGAATAATTTGGGCATTTGTGCCTTCATACTTGCTCTATCACAAGGATGGAAGTCGCCTTCCGTATACTCATAAACATCCTGGCCAGAAACAGCCTGCCAAAAAAAAATGTGATTAACCTTTAACAAATGGTCCTGCAGCATAGGCCAACCCAGGGCATGTAGAAAAAGCAGATCAAAGAAGCCATCTCCTCAGTGATTGCCAAGCACTTAGGGTGGGGGAGAAAACCAGTCACTACCTGCAGCCAGTCACTTTTCACCAAGAGTAGGTACAGATGAAGGGAGANGGCTGAGGAGGTGGCACAAGAGATGCATTTCAAATGCAGCCTGATTCCAGGTGAACTCTACAGAAAATAAGCCTGGGTTGGCTCGTTCAAAATGGCTCCAGGGGCTGGGAAGGCAGGGGCCTGGGACACTTCTGACCTTCTTGTTCACCCAGCTCATCTGAGGAGAAGGAATGACCAGTGGCCTTCCTGGTGAACAGGCATCTAAAGAAGCCAGGAGGCTTGGAAAGACAGCAATGACATGGACCCAGAAGTGTTCTCAACAGCTCTTCCAAAAAGCTAAGGCCTCAGGTCAGATTTCAGGACCTTCATTTCTTACCTTCCATGGCGTCTGCCCAGCATAGGGGCTGTCTCTTATACACATCTCAGAAGTGTTCTCAACAGCTCTTCCAAAAAGCTAAGGCCTCAGGTCAGATTTCAGGACCTTCATTTCTTACCTTCCATGGCGTCTGCCCAGCATAGGGGGAGGTACTGTAATTTCACTGGGAATTTTGGCTATAAAGATGCAGCCAAAAATTGGGGGTCTGAAGGTTTCAGATAACTTAGCCACATAGAAGTGTTGCTGTCCTGGTTCTTCATCAAGGTCCTAATCCCCAGACTTTGGAAACAGGCAGAAGAAGGCAACACATGGTGTGTATGCTGTTGACCGCACAGCTTTATTTCATCAGTATCCTATCTGAAGTGAATTCAGACAGCACCAATACAGGGACTCCGTTCCTGGGACAGCCTGACCTAGCAGTCCCTGGCCCAGGAGGAGGAAGGTTCATTTTAAAAAAAAAAAAGAATTGGAAAATAAGAAAATGTAGAGGCAGGAATGAGGTCTCTTAAAAACTGCAGTGTGGGACCAGGAGACCCAGGCACTGGTCTGAACTTGGCTTTGAACTAGACTCCAACTCACTTCCTCATTCCAATATTAAATATGGCTAGTCTGTGAGGCAATTTGCAGAATAATAATAATAATAATAAAAACATCACAAATGCCCCTACTCATTGCCATCAAGTCNGTTCTGCAGACACTTGCTGTCAATTCTGACAAGGAAGAAACCCTTGGAATGTATTCTAGGCGAGTCCTGCATCTTTGGCCATCCCATAGAAGATGCCTCCAGCTGCAATGAGGTTGGTTGGAGAATCAAATTCAGCTACTACCCCTTTGTCCAAGACCAGGACCCTAGCCAAAAAAGAAAAAGTAGTTAGGTCTCCATCAGCGTAGACTCAGCCCTGGAGGCCAGCCCTGCCCTTTGGGTACTGCTCAGGCTCTGCAGTGACATGTCAGCCCACCCACNTCAGTCAACCCACTCAGCCCAACTGATAGGCCACCTGTGCACACTCACAAGGGTGGTTATTTTCGCTATTTGATTAGCTCTCCTAGTGCACGAAGCGGTTTCTGGGATCAAACACAAAGTCCTATTCATTTCTGCTAGTCTGGGCTTGGAAAGCCTTCCCTAATGAGCCCTTCCTGTTGCTGGGGTTGTAAGGCTTCAGCAGGCTGTGTGCAAGGAGCCACAGGCCTGCACTAGGCCCTGGGTATATCCATCTATTTTGTGCCAGCTCACAAAGGCACACGGCAGGAAACCAGACAGCAGTGAGGCCAATGCTGCAGTCTGGGACTTGGGCTGCTACTGCTGTTGCTGCTGCTACTGCTGCATGGATCAACTGCCCCACCCCAGGCAAGCCTGAGCCTGGAGTTAGAGTCTCCTGTCAACCACACNCAGGAGGAACCTGGCACAAGACCCATAGGCAGCTGCACCAGGGTAAGGTGGGAGGGGCAGGGGCCCCCAAGCCTGGAGAGAGACTCCTTTGTGTGAAGGGTAGGTTGTCTTCTGATCCCCACCTGCTGGCTTCCTAGATCAGTGTGCTGGGAAGAAGTGAACATTACCACCTGGCACTGTCCAAACCTGGGCCAGGAGGCTGTCTTATCNAAACTCAGACTCCNGTGGCTTCTCCTGACCCTTAACATGATGACCAGCTGACTCTGCATGGTCTTCAAGAACAGCTTTGGGGGCCAGTTTCTCTCTCTGGCTCTACCCTCCAGCCTCAGTGCTCCCTGCCTTGGGGCTGTGCTGCCTCTATTTCTGAGGTATTCAGCCCCCTCCCTTCCTTACTCCCCATCTCTCACCCTTTCCCCATCCTTTGGGTCCACCTGACACTGCCCTTTCTTAGGCAAGAAGGTCCTGCCACCCTGCCGTAGACTGACTTCTCTGCCTGCACACAGGGACCCCTGCTTCCTTCCCGTGGGCTCTAATTACAGTCTCTGTAACCTGACTCTTTGATTAATTTCTGCCTGCCCTTTTAGAATGAGTGAACTCCCCCCCCCCCCCATGGTGGGGCCCCAAGCCTCCCACCCTAGGGCTGTTGGGGAATGAATCTGCAAAGATCCTCTTAGCCCTGCCTCTTTCCTCAGAGGCAGAGCCCAGCACTTGCNGCCCACCTACATTCTCCTCCCAATAGGGTCCTGAATGGGAGTGGGGGATAGAAATGGGGTAGGAATGGGACAGACACAGGGTGGCACCAAGCACACTCACCCCCCCCCCCGATCCTGCTGGTTGCATGGGGCCACTTCCAAGAGAAAGCCTCAGTTGCCCCATCCTACCCAAGGAAGCAAAGAGATTCTGAGGGCAATGCCCCCTTTTGCATCCTTGGAGGAATGAATGCTAGGGNGAGTCACAATAAATGGNCTCTAAGGGGACTGGGGAACAAGCTGACACTTCTCGGTGTCACCTTCAGTTTAAATGTGCTTTCACTGACTTCTTNCAGCAATTCTGAGAGATACGGAGCAGCCCCAGAAAAGCTTTGCAAGTTGCCCGTAGTCACACAGCAATCGGGCTCAGTGCTCTGGCTCAGACACAATGCCTTCCACACAAGTAGCAGCTCTTTCAGGCACTGTTAGGGTCTAGTCACCAAGGACGGGACCCAGGAATCTGTCATGTACCTCCTAAGCAGCTTTCTCTCTCTCTCTCTCTTCTCTCTCTCTCTCTCTCTCTCTCTCTCTCTCTCTCTCTCTCTCTCACACACACACACACACACACACACACACACACACACTCATGACCTGTTGTGCTTCCCTGACACAGGTGGTAGTGAGGTGCAGATGACACAGGTGGTTGGGAGGTGTAGACGAAGTGACGGGCATGCAAACACTCCACCAACAAGCTTGGAAGTGACACGAGGGGCCATTCCTCTCCCCTAACCCATTCACAGTAAGGAGCGCAGAGGTGATCCATGCAGTTTCCAATGTCTAGGGAACCTGGTGGACCTTTTCCCACATGTTGGTAATTCCAAAAGGATCCTGGGTCTTTGCAGATGTCCTTGTACCCAGTTAATTCTGCTCTCTTCTGCATCTGAAGCATAACTTGGGAACCCTGTTCTGTATTTCCATGCTATAGCCAATTCCAAGAGTCTCATGCCCAGATACTTTTGCCCTGCCTCTTCCAGACTCCCAGGTGATAGCCACAGATCGCCTCCCTTTCCATGACTTTCCATCCCCTCACCCACTTTGCTTTCCATGGCCCACCTGTTGTAGTCCATGATTGTGTTGAGCCGGTGGGCAATAGTCAGTACAGTGCAGTCTTCAAACTGGGTGCGGATGGTGCCCTGGATGAGGTCATCTGTCTCCAGGTCAATGGCAGCGGTGGCCTCATCTAAAACCAGGACGCGGCTCTTGCGGAGCAGGGCTCGGGCCAGGCACACAAGCTGCCTCTGGCCAACACTGAGAAGGAAGGCAGGTGTTTCCAGCTGGGTGCCCAAGCTACCAACCAGGCCTCAGGCCTCGTTTCCAATGTCTTTGTCTCTACTTCTCAGCAGCCCAGGACTAGCTGTCTACCTTTCCTGGTTCTGCCACAGCCCTCCAGGAGCAGGGACAAGGCTTTGTACCATAATGAGGGGCCTGGAGGGCCAGAGTCAGAGCCAAACATCACTGTGAGAGCTCTGCGGTCAGAATTCTCGGGTCTCTCTTCCCCTGCTTCCTTCAGGACCACATTCTGAACTAGTGCCACAGTGTGTCCTCACTGTACAGATCAGTCAGTCAGTCACACTTTATAGTAAGAACACACTGGGATTGCTCTTCGTGGATATTTGCATACAAGCCACACACGCCATCTTGCTAAACTATGATTATACCATTCTGGCAGCCATCTCCTACCCACACAGGGAATAGAGAGTATGGCTCTACTTGGGAGACATGGAAGGGAGGGACCTGGGGACACCCCATCTTTGTTCACTGGAAATCAGGAGGGCAGATCCTTATCTTCAACCTCTGGCCTTGAAAGCCAGAGCCAATAAACAAAGCAAGGCTGTGTTCCCAACCACAGAGGCCACAGCACCCACCCACCTCCCCCCACACACCCAAGGACAAATACCTCAACCCTTCCCAGAGGGGTGAGTCACAGCCAAAGTAAAGACGGCCTCCCTCCCTGGCCTCTTCCCGCAACTAATGAAGGTTCTGGCAGCAGAATGAGCTGCCAGATAGAGCTCAGGGCTGATTAATGGTGGGCCTGGCACAGGATACAGGTTATACTTAAAGTGACCACAAGCTCACTGAAGGAGGAGGAGGGACCGTTTCTGTATCTGATCCTGGTGTGAAGGGCTACAGATGCTCTGGGGGAAGGGCTGGGGACTAGCAGACAGGGGGGTTGTTGTACTGGGAATTGAACCCAGACCTCACATTCACTAAGCAAGAACTCTATCTCCATCCAGCCAAGGCTGGTCTTGACCTTTCCGTTTTCTTNCCCCAAGTAGTTGGGATTACAGGTATGTGTCACTAGGCCTGCGTTCTGTTTGAGGAAGCCTTGTGATGAAATAAGGAAAGGGATGGGGACGAAAATCTCACATCTCCCTAAGCCCCCTGCCCTGCCTCTGGCTGGCCAGGCAGTTTTGGGCAAGTAATTCAGTTTCTATTTCTGGCCCATGGGGCAGCAGAAAAGATTGAGTGAGATGGTGGAGGCCAAAGTCCTTTGAATACTGCAAAACATTAAGCACGGGGCAGATGTGACCTTTTGTTTGTTTGTTTCAAGTTTTGAAACATGAGTATATACTGAATAGAAGGATGAAAATAAAGGGTTAGGAATGTAGGTCACGGTGGAGTGTTTCTCAGCATGTACAAGGTCTTGGGTTCCACCCCAACACCAAAAGGAAAAAGTAAGAAAACAAGAGAGGGCATTAAGGGGAGAGAAGAGGCAGAGAGGCAGAGAGGCAATCTCTGTGAGTTCTGGCCCGGCCTGGTCTACATAGCAAGTCCTAGGACAGCCAGAATTACTACATAGAGAGACTCTGTCTCAGAAAACAAACATCTGTCAGGCAGTGGTGGCACATGCCTTTAATCTCAGCTCTCGGAAGGCAGAGGCAGGCAGAGCTCTGAGTTCAAGGCCAGCCTGGTCTACAGAGTGAGTTCCAGGACAGCCAGGGCTACACAGAGAAACCCTGTTTTGAAAAACAAAAACAAAAACAGCCAAAACAAAAGCAAACAAACAACAACAAAAAGAAAGTGGAAAATACATGCAGGATTTTAAATTTCTGTGAAAAAGAAAACAGCAAAATATCCATAATAACTTCCTTTTTTTTTTTTTTTAGACAAGGAATCATTATGTAGCCCAGACTGGTCTTAAACTTAAGGTAATCCTCCTGTTTCAGCCTCCCAAGGTCTGGGATGATAGGCATATATCACCTAATAGCTTTTATATTGCTGACACATTGAATATTATTTTAGATACATTGGGCTGGATAAAATATGCTTTTAGAATTTATTCCAGGGCTATTCAGTTAGATGGTTCAGTGGATAAGGATGCTTGCCATTAAGCCTGATGGCCTGAATTTGATCCCTGTAACCCACATCTTAGAGAGAATTGGGTTGGAGAGATAGCTCAGAAGTTAAGGGCACTGGCTGCTCTTCCAGTGGTCCTGAGTTCAANTCCCAGCAACCACATGGTNGCTCACAACCATCTGTAATGAAATCTGGTGCCCTCTTCTGGTGTGTAGGCATATATGCAGACAGAACAGTGTATACATAATAAAAAAATAAATCTTTTTTTTTTAAAGAGAGAATTGACTCCTGTAAATTGTTCTACACACAAGTGCCACTAAACAATACTTATATTTTAAAATATATTTATTCTACTGGGTATGTTGGTATACCCCTATAATTTTAGTACTCAGGAAGCTGAAACAGGAGGATTACCATGAGTTCTAGGCTAATCTGAACTACATTGTGAACCTGTCTCAAAAAATGAGATAAGTAAATTAACTTCTTAAGAGATGTATTTTTATTTATGTGTATGCTTGTATGTCTGTGTGACTATATGCCGTGTGTGTGTGTGTGTGTGTGTGTGTATGTGTGTGTATGTGTGCGCCTGTGGAGGCCAGAAGAGGGCATTGAGTCCCTTGGAGCTGGATCCACAGGCAGTCATGAGCTACCTGATGTGAGTGCTGAGAACTAGACTCGGGTCCTCTGGAAGAGCAGCAAGTGTTCTTAACCACTGAGCCATCTCTCCAGTCCCAAATTTATTAATTCATTCACTTGTTTACTCTTGTTTATTTGCCTCTCTTGTTATCATCAGTATTATTATTATGTGTGCATGCATTTTTTTGTGTGTCTATGTATTTATGTGTACATAAGGTTTGTGTGTTTGTGTGTGTGTGTGTGTGTGTGTGCAAATGTGGAGGTCAGAGAGCAACTTTGTAGAGTCTATTCTTTCCTACCTTTACATGGATTCTGAGGATTGAATTCAGGTCACCAGGTTTGTGTGGCAAGCACCCTTCCCTACTGAGCTGTCTCATTGGCCCATGCCTCTCTTGAGAAGGGTATCACTATGCTGTCCACTAATGTGGCTACTAGAAAAATATATAATTATATATAATTGCATTATATACGTTTATTTTCTTTATTAATTTATGTGTATGGGTATTTTGCCTGCATGTATGTCTGTGTACCACATGTGTTCTGTGCCTACTGAGGCCAGAAGAGGAGGTCAGATTCCCTGGAATTGGAATTACAGCCAATTGTGAGCTGCCATATGGGTGCTGGGAATTGAACTTGGGTCCTCTGGAAGAGCAGCCAGTGCTCTTAACTGCTGAGCCATCTCTTCAGCCCTTATACTATATTATTATCAGGGAGTGCAATGCAAGCAGGCATAGATTATTATTATCCCTATTTATATAGTAAATGTAAAAGAGACACAGAGTGGTTAAGNAATTTGCCCCAAATCACACAGCTAGGAGTAGGAATATGGCTTAGCAGTAAAGAGGTTGCCTAGCANTGGTGAATCTAGCACCAGAAACAAACTCAAACAGAATACAAAAGAAAATCTAGGTATCTTGAGGCTTTTGCCTCAGTAAGAACAGACTGCTGATCTCTGGCTTAGGATGTGGAAGCTAAGGGTCCGGAGGGGCTACAGGGAATGCGGAGAGAGCCTACTGCGTATATTCCTGAGCTGACTGCCTCTATCCTGGCACACATCTTTAGCTTTCCAGAGCAGCACGGACTTCCTCTCACGTGTGCACAGGTACATGGCCCTAGAAGATTCCAACAAGGGTGGGACTGTTTCATCTGGATGTCACTGGGGTCAAATTAGATGAGAACCAGAGCTGGTTCAAATCCCAGGCATGCCTTCTCTTAGCTGTGCAACTTTGGCTAACCTCCTGCCCTNTCTGAGTTTGTTTCCTAAACTGCAAAGTGAGTCTTGTGGAAGCGCCGTGTGCCTTCTGAGAATATACTCCATAGGAAATAACATCCCTGGGCAACTCTGGCTGAGGTGCATGCCAGTGAGGGTTAGGGGCTCATCCGGATTCTGCTCAGCACCCACCGGGCCCCCAGTTGGGGGCAGCATTCCTGACATGTCTACTCCCTCTCCTACCTGAGATTATCTCCTCCCTCCGAGCACTTAAAGTCCAGGCCTGCTGGCTGGCTGCTCACAAACGTGTGCAGGTGGGACAGCTCCAGGGCCCTCCAGATGTCCTCCTCCGAGTAACGGCCAAAGGGGTCCAGGTTCATGCGCAGGGTCCCCGAGAACAGGATGGGGTCCTGGTGACATAATATCAGAGAGAAATAGCTTAGCCCCTATAAGGAGTCTCAGGAGTGTGAAGGAGAGCCATCAGGCAGCAGCTCTGTGCTCTGTCCCCAGTTTTCCAGAAGGGGGACATTACCAGGGAGATAAAAAAAAAAAAAATCTGTCTGTGGGGGAAGTGATAAACCTCAGCTTGGCCAGTTGCTGAGTCCCCTGCTGAAGCGGGAAGCAGTGCCACTAATCTGCCTCTGAAGTGTCTACTCGGCATAAAAAACACCCTAAGGAGCCAGAAAAGGCTGTGCCATTTGGAGCTGTGCAACCCGGAGAGAAAGACAGGACACCTCAGCATTGCTNTGCTGGGAGGAGCCTTCCCATTTGCTAGTCTAGGAGCCCAAGAGCAGCCCTGACTGGNCGAGGAGTCTGTCCTTCCAGATCTGTGCCTGGGTGGCTTTTTGTTGTCTCTGCTCGCTCTGTGGAGGCATCTCTCCAACCAGGCCCCAAGGCCCAGTTCTTAAGTTCTTGAAGTTTCAGGATTTAGGAGTGGGGTGGGGGGAGGAGCAGGGGGAGCAGGCTCCTACCTGAGGGATGATGGTGAGCTGAGAACGCAGGTCATGGAGGCCAATGTGCGCCACATTGAGCCCATCAATGCAGATCTCACCCTCTGCAGCCTCCAGGATCCGGAATAGGCAGAGAGTCATGGAAGACTTGCCAGCCCCGGTGCGGCCCACAATGCCTACCTGCGGGGCATGGGAAGGGCTGTCAGGGGCATCTCTGGGTTTCTATTAGCACCCCAATAGATAGCCAGTTAAAGCACCCACGTTCCCCCCCAAGGCTGTGGCAAGGTCCCTAGGCACAAGTACCTTCTCGCCACCCTGCACATGCAGAGTCAGGTTCTTCAGCACCAACTCAAGGCCCGGGCGGTACCGCACTGAATAGTTCCGGAACTCCACTGCCCCACACGTGGGCCAACCTTTTGGAGCACGGTGGCCCTCCACCACCCAGGGGGCCTATCAGGAGACAGTTGGGTTCTCATGTTCTCATCAGGGTGACACCTGCCCAAACCCTCTCCCACTGTTCAGCCCCACCTCTTCCCAGACACCTCAATACTCACTNGCCATGGTCCCTGATGTGNAGGCCTGGCACCTGTGGTTCAGTGAATCCTTANATTCTTTGACTTTTTTCTTTGATAGAACCCAGGGGCTCACACCTGCNAGGCAAGCGGGCTACCACTGGGCCATACCCCCAGCCTTTTCTCTTTGATTTCATTCCCCCAAATGCTACTCTAAAACCTACCACTCTGTTCCATATCTCTGAGGTCCTTCCCTGGCTGCTTTTGTACCTCCTTTTGTCATCTTTATTCATTCTTTATTACCAAGGGTCACCAATGAGACCAAGTTCTTATTCTGGGAGGCTTGCGTTCCAGCATACACAAGGGCACGTGATTTATACATAAGTAAGTCTCTATAGTGAAACGAGTGATGAGGGCTTGGGAACAGAAGAGTTTGGGGTTGCTGTTCTATGCGTTATTCATGAAGGCTCCCTGGAAGAGATGACGGTAGTAACCTGAAGGAGGTGAGGGAAGGAACAAGGCAAGTGGCTGTCTAGAGGAAAGGCACGGCAGACAAGGGAATGATGTTTGCTGTTATGTTCTGCAGTACAGGGGCAGGTGCTCTGAATTACCTCCCAAGTGCTGGGGTTATAGGCACAAGCCACCACACCAGGTTTATTTGGTGTTAGCGACAGAACCCAGGGCTCTGGGCATGTTAGTTATGCACTTTACCGAAAGGGCTATCACACTAGCCATGNCTGGTCTCAAACGTACAGAGATCCTCCTGCCTCTGCCTTCCTAGTGCTGGAATTAGAAGGCACGCACCACCATGCCCAGTTCCCAGTGGAGTTTTAAAGGGTCTCACTGGGCACTGCAAGGAGAATGGACTGGCTGGAGGGAAGATGCTGGGTGCTTTGAGGAAGAATGAGCTATATCCATTTGAGAGTCCCAGTGTAAAACAAAACAAAAGACCCAAACTCCTTAGGGCCTGTTGTCCAAAAAATATTATTAAGAATGCCGAACAGCAATAGCAGAATACTGAACCAGCACGAAGCCCTGCTGAGTGTGGGGCCCTTCCAAGATGGGGAACTGTGTGACATTTCAGGCNGCACACCCNTGANNCCAACCTTGCTTCTGGGTAAGGAAGGCAGACAGTCAACAATGAAAATGGCAGAGGAAGCTGAGCATAATGGCACACACCTGGAATGACAGCCCTCNGGAGACAGAAGCAGGATTGTGAGTTTGAGGCCAGCATGAGATAAACAAAACAGCAAGACTGTCGAAAAAATCCAAGGGCTGGGATGTATCTCAGTGACAGAGTGCTTGCCTAGCATGTATGAGGTCCTGATTTCCAGTCCCAGAACTGGGAAAAGAAGAAACAGAGGAAAGGAAGGAGGGAGAGGAAGAAA